>VWZI01022754.1:203241-233370 GCA_013396835.1 Psilopogon haemacephalus
GACGGCAGCGGCGGCGGGACAGGTAGGGGCCGGCTGGGCTGGGGGTTGGGGAACAACTCTTCTGCCACCCGAGGCGGGACTGGGGCACTCTAAGCAGCGAGTTACAGCAGGAATCTGGCGGGACCGTGGCTGGCGGTGCGGTGACATTAGCGCTATGGGACAGAGAGCCGCGGGCACCATCCGGCCAGCACCGCAGCCGGACACCTGGGAGGGCGGGTATGGGGCTGCGGCGGGGCGCAGGTGGGAACGCTGAGCCTCCCTCCTTGCTGTCGTGTCCTGTTACGGCACTTCGGCTGCCTCGAAGGGTGGAAGGAGAGGTTACCCTGGGTGCAGACGCAGCCCGCCTGGCTCTCCGGATGTACAGACTGATGTATCTAGAGATACCCACGCCTCACACCTGTGCAGAACTGCTTACGATTGGGTTAAACCCCCCCCCACCCCAACCTCATTGTTCAGGTTTTGAGGTATAGAGTTAGATGTGCTTAGAAACAGGGCAAATTCAGTGCACTCGTGCTATTTACTGCAAAAGTCAATGGCGGGAGAGAGAGAGAGAGAGAGAGCGCGAGCGAGATAGATTGCTTTATTCCTTTATTTTCCTGATTTCTTGGTTTTCCATATGGAAAACTGCTGTCAGAACCCCTCACAGACTATTAGGTCAGGGACTCACTTCCAGAAAAGCTTGTGAGTTCTAATCGCTGGAAACATTGCCCTCACATCAGAGACAGCAGCCGAGAGAGATAGAGAGAGAAAATTGCTGCTGCCATGGAAACATCCCAGAAATGAGATTTTGTTGTGTTTTATGGGGAACTTCTGGCAGCCCTCATTACTGTTGTATGTGTGGAGCTGGAAACTTGTTTGCCTTGCTTTGTAAATAGGAACTTCCACATTTGTTAGCCAAAAGATGATTTTCTGTTTGTTAGGTGCTAGTAGAGAGGAAAAGATGGTCCTCATCTAGGCTGGCTTCTCAGTCATCTGTAGATTAACAGCCATTTTAGCTGAAGAACAGGACAATTTATGGCAGTATTATTCTTTAAGAGGTACAGAATACCCTAGATCCTAAAGGCAGTCTGTTTTGCACAAAATATGGATGTGAAGTCTGAAAGGCTGGAAAGGGAGGAGTCCTCTCACCCCAAATAGCACAGGCAGTTTAAGGACAAGATTTTGTGAGCTAAAATTAAAGCCTTTCAAAGAAATCATCCCCAAATCCATTTGACAGGGCTTTCAAGTGTCACCAACCACTAAATCCAAAGTGAAAACTGATCTAGAGACAAAACCACCCAACATATGCTGAGAGGAGCCAGTGACCTGCAAAGGAAAGCCCCAGCTGAGCAGCATCCTGTGGAACACAGAAGCAAACTTTGCCTGGCTGCATGCAGTTCGATTTTTAGGGGATGCTGAAGCTTTTGCAGTGACTGTAGCAACCCTAACTGTATGCAGGAAAGCAGGTTGAGTTCCTGGGCACGGTGAGTGGGAGTTGCCTGGCCGATAATGATGGAAAAACTCTACCTTCCCCCAGCCCTCAGAAAGGATCATTTCTCATTCACTGATCAAAATAACTCTTATGCTAACCAGAAGAGAAACTCTAAATTTCATTTATTTGCTGCAAAAAGCAGTAAAGTGGTCATTTTTTGTTTGTTTTGTTTTAGGGGGGTTGGGGGGTGGTGGTGTGTAGGCGGTGGTTATATGTCGATATGTAGGATCTAGCCCCTTCTGTGTGATGAAAATAAAGGAAAGTGCTGCCTTTGTGTCGGAGGAAACTCAGCTCTGCAGGGTGGGACCTGCTCATCAGTTGCTCTGAAACAGTATTTTGTGAAATCAAAGGTATCCAGGCTTAAGGAGGCAGAGATGTTTGCGGTAATTGTTTGCTGTGACTGTGACGGGTGGTAGTTTGCCCAGGCATCCCGAGGGGAAGTAAGCACCTCTTAACTGATGCTGCTTTAATTATTTAGCTAAGTCACATCGTGTTAGGAACAAAAAAACTGAGCAGGACAATCTACAAGTGAGCATATTTGTGCTCACTTTCTGCTTGCAGCCTTGGGTAAATAGTGCTACGTATAGCTCTGGCACTCTGTCACAAATCGCCAGCATCTCAGCAGACGCTTTCACCAAGCCCAGACCCAAAGGGACCAGAACAGGGCAATTAATCACAGTGGTTTCTGTATTTGTAATGTCTTTCTCATTTATTTGTTGATGTAACTGGACTGGAAGAGAGTCTCAGCTACACCCTAGCGTAGCAGTGCCTGAGTATCTCCTAGGCAATGGGTGACGGCAAATCTTCCCTTCACTGGGTGGAGGATGCTGAGCTCCACACAAGGCTGGGCTTGGGCAGTTCCATCCTCATTGTTCTGAATTCAGAGGACTAATTTTTTTCTGCTTCTCTTCTGAACTTCATTGTCAGCTGGGCATTCATAGTATTCTGTTGATCTATTCTAACTGAATTTAGCTTACTGTTGCCAATGGTCATGTTTCTTCCTGTCCTGGGACCTGATTCAATTTCAGCTGAAGTGAATGAATGAATGACATCACCACACAGAACCTCCTTGAGCTCATTTCTGAGATGGGATTTAGAGCAGTCAGTAAAATATTATGTTAGCTTTAGGATCAATTCTAGCTTGTCCATCACATAGGGGCTCACCACCCATAGGAAAATAGTTGGCTCCCTAGAATCTCTGAACTAAAATTCACCTGTAATACAACTAATAGGAAATATTATACAAATATTTACAAATAAAATTAAATAGCAAAACCAGAAGCAATAGCATTAACTGGAACAACAGAAATAAACTTGCAAGTCATTTTATATGCCATATTCTCCAGATTTCTTGCAGTCTAGCAACACTCAGTGATATTAACCTGGCATGAAATGAGCTGTCCTGTGGAACAGTCTCACAAACTTATTCATTACCCAGCTTTAACATTTTGAGTGCCATTTAACTACATGGATATACCAATTTTACCCCTCAAAACCTTCATTTTAATCAACAATAACATAATGACATCTCTGGGCCTTTCATGAGCTGAATGGGATTTGTGTTTTTACCTCTGGTGCTCCCTTTGGAAAACTGATTTTCATGAAGTACATCAAGAACAAGGATAAGAAATTAAAAAAAAAAAAAATCCCGTAAACAACAGTGAAATTGTAGGCAAGATTCAGAAGATCTCATTTTTTCCACTAAAATATATGGCTCCTATGTGTGAGTTATATGAGGTTACCATAATTATTTGTAGTACTGGTGGCATTCTTCACAGAATCATAGAATGGTTTAGTTTGGAAGGGACCTTTAAAGTCATCCAGTTCCAATCTTCCTATCATGGACACCTTCTCAAGGCTCCATGCATCCTGGCTTCAAACACTTCCAGGATTGGATCCTCCACAGCTTCTCTGGGTAACCTGTTCCAGTGCCTCACTGCTCTCATGGGGAATTTCTTCCTGATATCTATTCTAAATTATAAGTTCCAGTTTAAAATAAAGCTCCATATTTATTCTCAGTTTCTCAAGTTTTTCTCCATATATTAACTGCTTTTTTTTTTTTTTTTTTTTTCATTTCAAGGAAATATTTTAAACATGGCAGAAATGAAAACTTTCCATCTCCGAGCAGCCTGCACTCTCACCTTTTTCTTCCTCCTAATCTCTTGGGTTGATGCAGCTTCCTTTCAGCAGCATCAGCTGCTTCAGAAAGATCCAGACTATATGATGAAGACCTTACAGAGGCTCCCAAATCCTGATATGATCAAAGCTCTGGAATACATAGAAGACCTTCGCAAGCAAACTAATAAGGGAGAAAGCAGCCCTGATTACAGCTCTTATCAAAGTGTTCCATATCTCCTGAAAGAAAGCAAAGATCAGGTTCACCTGCCAGAAAATGTAAGGGATTCTTTGACTGAAGATGAGTCCCAGTGGGCCAAGGTAATGCTGGAAGCCTTGCGGCAAGCTGAAAAAGAGTCAAAATCTGGCCCAAAGGAGAATAAACCTTACGGTGTGGGTTCAGATAACAACTTCCCAGCTGGAGCAATGGACGATTATGAGGCATACAAGTGGCCTGAAAGGTGGCAAAAGTACCTCAAAATGCCTCTTGGGCACTATGAAGACAGTTCAAGAGACAATCCTTTCAAGCGTACTAATGAGATAGTGGAAGAACAATACACACCCCAAAGCCTCGCCACACTGGAGTCTGTGTTCCAGGAGCTGGGGAAGATGGCAGGGTCAAACAACCATAAGAAAGAGAGGCTGGATGAGGACCAGAAATTGTATACAGATGATGAAGATGACATCTATAAAGTGAATAACATTGCCTATGAAGATGTGGTTGGAGGAGAAGATTGGAATCCCATAGAGGAAAAAGTGGAAAGTCAAACCCAGGAAGAGATAAAAGACAGCAAAGAGGAAATTGATAAACATGAGGAGGAGGTCGATGATGAAATGAAAAGATCAGGAAAACTCAGCTTCCTTGAGGATGAAATAAGAAGAGATAACAAAGACCAGGTGTCAGAGGATGTTTCAAAGCTGATGAATTATTACCTGAAAAGGCTAGTGGGTGGTGCTGGGAATAGGAAATTAAGGACTGGAGGAGAACTTGAGGAAAAAAGAGCACCTGCATTCTTGGACAAGCAGCTCGATCCTCAGTCTGTAGCTCAGCTGATTGAGATCTCAAGGAATTTACAAATTCCTCCAGAGGATTTGATAGACATGTTGAAAGCCGGAGAACGAAAACAGCTGCAGAGTGAAAGGTTGGAAGCTGAGCAGGAAGTGGAATTCCCAGAAGACCTTGATGAGCTTGCTGAAACCAATCTAGGACAGAGTGATATATTTAGAAACAGTGTAAACTCTAAAAATGGGTACATGAAGCAGTCTCTTAATGCTATCCCAGAAAACCTACCTGAAGACCTCAATCTTGAAGATATCATCAGTCTTCTGGGAACTGACAACTTAGCTAACCAGAATCCCTCCTACCTACTAAATCATCTTAATCAAGAGAACGACTTGCCAAGACTGGCTTACATTCCCAGAAGGCTGA
The DNA here is from genome assembly GCA_013396835.1 of Psilopogon haemacephalus. Taxonomy (NCBI): domain Eukaryota; kingdom Metazoa; phylum Chordata; class Aves; order Piciformes; family Megalaimidae; genus Psilopogon; species Psilopogon haemacephalus. The sequence continues at coordinate 208,257 of VWZI01022754.1, forward strand.
AAGGCCGCCCATTCCCTAAAGCTGCCTGGATGAATGACTTGGAAAGGAGACAAATGGACTATGAGAAGCTGGATGAGAAGGATGAAGAGCTAGCTGATTACTTGGCAAAGGTGTTGGCAAAATACCCTGACATTGTCAATACGAACCAAGTGAAACGAGTCTCGGTGCCAGCTTCCGAAAGTGACCTGCAGGAAGACGACCGGCTGGAGCAGGCCATCAGGGAGCACCTAAGTCAGCTGGGACCACAGGAGGCCTCAAAGTTGGCTTCACTCAGCAAAAGGCTCTCCATGGCCGGGGAGAGCGATGACACACAAAACAGGCAGTACCTGGATGAGGATATGCTAGCAAAGGTGCTGGAGTATCTAAAACAGGAAAAATCAGAGCTGGAAAGAGATCACATCGCTAAACGGGCAATGGAGAACATGTAATGGTTCCCCAGCTCTTATTTCTCTTCATTGTCTTGACTTCTACCCCAACTGAATTGTAATTTCTTCCTGCTCTCCCACTTAACAACCTCTGGTAGACTACTTACCATTGAACAGGCTGCATAACTTTCTCAGAGCTGTGATCTTGTTTATTGATATACTTCTATATGTCATAAATTATGAGGCAAAGAGCAAATTGCTTCAAGTGTTTTAAGAAACAACTTTATGAAACCAAGTACAACCATAATATGTAAACAAAAGACCTTTTCATTGTTAATGAAACCATGATAAATGAGGAGTGACAGTTATAATTTGAGATTTTTAAGGTTATTTTGTTACTGTCTGTAGTGTTTTTTTGTGGAGTATCGAATAAAAAAAAAGAATATAAAGCATTATATATATATAGTTTTATTTACAAGGCTTTTTCTATTCAGTGTTTTATTGTTGATGAATAAATTATTTCTGGACAATCGCCTGTGTTTCTTTGTGGCAGTTGATAAAGTCATGCTAATTTGACCTGGAAATATCTATTTGTGCTTCTACAGCCAGCTCTTCTGAACTCTACTGGTTTGCCACAGAGTAAGTTGGTAGCACATATGCTTCTGCGTTTCTGGGCTGGACTGACACGATCTGTAAGAGCAGTGGGTACCTGAAGAGCTTGCTAAATGTCAGCCAGGGCAGTATCTACATGCATTATCTGACCTGGGAGTCGAGTCCCACGTTATTAATGATAATGTGTCTCTGTCCAGCAGTTGTCCTGCTGCAAAGCAGCTCGGCAGAGAAGGTCCTGGGAGTCCTGATGGACAAGTTCCCCATGAGGGAGCAATGTGTCCTTGTGGCCAAAAAAAGCAAATGATCTCATGGGGTGCATTCAAAAGAGTGGACAGTAGGTTGAAGGAAGATCTCTCCCCTTCTACTCTGCCCTAGGAAGGCTATATCTAGTTTTGAGCTCTTCAAGTCAAGAGAGACAAGGAACTACTGGAGAGAATCCAGTGGAGGCTACGAAGATGCTAAACTGGAGCATCTCTTTGACAAGGAAATTCTGAGACCTGGGGCTGTTTATCTCAGAGAAGAGAAGACTGAGGTGATCTGATCAATGCTTATTAAGCATTGGGTGGGGCTCAAGGGGATGGGGCCAGAATCTTTCACAGTGGTGCCCAGTAACAGCACAAGAGCAACAGGCATAAACTGGAACTCAGATTCTATCTGAACATGATTAAATACTCTTTTTTTCCTGTGAGGATGTTGGAGCACTGGGCCAGGTTGCTAAAAGAGGTTGTAGAGTCTTCTCTGGAGAGATTCCAGACCTGCATGGCCATTACAGTCCTGGGTAAGTAGCTGTGGCTGCCTATGCTTTAGCAGGGGGGTGTTGATTTAGGTGATCTCCAGAGGCTTGTCCCAACACCTACCATTCTGCTAGGATTCTGTGATCAAAGCTAACATCTCGCACTAACACTTCTGCTACTATACAGCTATGGCACAGTCCATATTGCTGGGTTTCTCCTGGGTTTCTCCTCATGGGTAAAATAGATAAAAGTGACTATTAAAACTGCTTTTTTTTTTNCAGTGTTTTTTTTTCAAAAGGAGCATGTTGCTTCAACCACTCTGGCAGATAAGACATAGAGGAACAATCACCCTGGCCTCTGTGATACCGAGCACCATATTCCTATGGTATCCTGGAGGCAGCTGTACCACCCCCCAGCAGGACATCAAAGCACCCATGAAATGAAGATGGAAGTGCTTTAACACACAGCTTCTGCTTTGTCATAAAAAGTCATGCTGGAATTGCCTCCACCAGAGCCCAGCCAGCCCCATTCTCTTGAGCTGACACTAACAGCAACACAGTTCTGCTAATGCCATCAGGTACCCAGCCCTGCCCAACTTCCTAGGGGACTGGACTCAGGGTGTACTCAATATTCTCTTTGAGTGGAAAACAAAACCATCATAGAAACACAGATTAGTTTAAATTAGACAGGGCCTTTAAAGGTCTTCTAATTCAATGCTCCTATAGTCAGAAGGGACATCTCCAACTAAATCAGGTTACTCAGAGCCCCATCCAACCTGACCTGGAATGGTCCCAGGAACGGGCCACCTCTCTGGGCAACCTGAATCAGTGTCTCATCACCCTCAACATAAAAAAATTTTAAAAAAAAAAATCTTCCTTCTATCTAGTCTGATTCTTTCAGCTTCAAACCATCATTATACCATGTCCTGTCACAGCAGGACCTGCTCAAAATTCAGAACCCATTTTTTCTTTCCGAAAGAATGATTCCAGCAAAGCAATAGAGATTCACAGGTCCCCACTTCTGTTATTACTGCTTCAGCAGGTAATATATCCAATTCAGAAGCTGTGCAGAGGACCTAGAAGAATTGCTTCAAACAATGGCCAAGCATGATTTGTGGTAGTTTAAGTTTCTCAGTTTCATTCCTCTTCCACCACAGTTCATGGCTCATCTTTCTCTGGGCTTCCAAGGGTCCCGAGCTGACCAAAAGCCCATGGAGCTGCTTGGCACAAATGCTGCCTCTGGGCTCGCGTTCAATAAGAATGAAAACTTTGGATACAAGCATGATTTGGGATTCAGAGATCCAAACCTATGTGTAAAATGAAATATTCTTTCAGAGACTGTGTAGAAGAGGAAATAAGCTTTGGAAAATCCAAACTTTGACATAAATAACTACATATTGTTTTAGAAGACCATCTCAGAGAGTGTGCAAGCCACTAGGGACTCTGTAGTTCGTCTGTATAAACCAGAAAAAGGATATGGAACTTGAAAGAACAGAACTGGACACTGTATAACAGAACTACGTGGAAGTTTCAAACTGATTTCTGTTTCCTCTCCCAAGGAATAATTGATAGGACAAGAGCAAACAGCCTCGTGTTGTGCTAGGGGAGGTTTAGGTTGGACATCAGGAACAGTTTCTTCCCTGTCAGGAAAGTTCTGTATTCCCCATCCCTGGAGGGATTTAAAAGCCATGTAGATGTGGTGCTGTGTGCCATGATTTAGTGGTGACCTGCCAGTGCTGGGGTAATGGCTGGACTCAATGATCTTAAAGGTCTTTTCAAACCAAAATTATTCTGTGATTCTATGATCAAAACCCTTTCCTCCTCCAGGCACAGAAAGCAGACAGTTAATCCTCTTGTGCAGTACTTCATATCTAGCAAATGACTCTCCAATTCCATTTTGAAATGAAATAATGAGAAAATATTAAACAGGCAGCACCCTCTTGGTAGCTGTAGCCAACTCTTGACATGTAACCAAAGCTCCTGCAGCACAGCAGACAGTTATAGCAGAACAGGCAAGAGAACATTATCAAGATGTACATCATAACTTGAGATATGCTCCACTGAAGCACTCCAAAGCAGCCCCTGCAGAGAGGCAGTGTGAGGCTCAAGTGTTTGCAATAGCCATAGCCCTTCTGCTCTCATTTCCTTGTGGTTTATGTTTTTCTTATGGGTGTAGTGGGACATTCATGTTGTTAATAATGCACACAGAATTCATAACCCATAACAAACACGCCACCAACCTCACTAGTATATTTATATACCAAAGAAACTGCCCACCCTGCAATTTTTACTCACCAAGTAAGCACAAGATTTTTAAAATCTCCTTTGTGCTACAGTTTGCCAACATCCCAGATGCTGCTTTTTGGTGGCTTTTGTCTAACAAAGAAAAACATTTCCGCTCATATCTTCTCTTTAAGACCTGCTTCTTCAGGGCCTCACATTCAGAGTGCTTTCCAATAAGCAGGCTGAATAGAAATTCTGCACTTAGTCTGAACACACCAAGCTGCTGAGCACCCTTATCAAGAGCTGAGGGAGTTCTCTGTGTGTGTACCAGCCTTTACTGTACTGGGATCCATAAGAGTTAATATCTTTTCACTGTTTCATTAATTCACATCCTGCTGCAAGTGTTTTGTTTACATCTGCATCTTGATGGCTCCATTATTTTATCAGCTGGGGCTCTTAAATGAGAACATTTGTTGATTCAAAAATGAATGTAACCACATTAGCTTGGCTGAAGAAATGAGGCCATTGCAAATTGCAGTGGAAAGGGTTTGAGTCTCATATAATATGACCCTTGTTAGTATTTCTCACTTTACAAGATACCTTCTATTGCAGGCAAAGCACTACAAACCATCCATGGTTTTCTTAACATGGTCCATCACAGGGCATCTCGTCTACTGGAGGTGTCAGAAGTCAAGGCTGGAATCTGGGTGTGCTGATATCTGGGTGTCCTAAGTTGTGCTTTACTTCAGAGATGTCACCATCGCTGTTGCTAGCTAATGAGAAGACTCAAACATGCTTCTCCAAACAAACCTTACCCAGCCCACTCATCCATTACTTCAGTTCAGATATAGCATCCTGGAAGTGGAGGTCAAGAAGGCAAATGGTCTTCTGGTGTGCATTAGTAAGAACGTGGACTGCAGGTCAAGAAAGGTTCTCCTACCCTTGCTACTGTGCCCTAGTGAGACCATATCTGGAGTATTGCGTCCAGTCCTGGGCTCCTCACTTCAAGAGAGGGAACTACGGGAGAGAGTCCAACAGAGGTTGCAAAGATGATGTGGGGACTGGAGCATCTCTCTGGCAAGGAGAAGATGAAAGACTTGGAGACGATTGAGAGAAGGTCTTCTCAATACTTATCAATACCTAAAAGGTGGGATTAAGAGGATGCAGTTAAACTCTTTTCAGTGGTGCCAAATGACAGAAGAAGTAATGAGAACAGACTGGAACCCAGGAGGGGGAACTGCTTTCCTGTGAGGGTGCTGGAACACTGGACCAGGCTGTCCAGAGAGATTGTACAGTCTCTTCTGGGAAGATTCCAAACCCATCTGAACATTGTGACCCTTGGCATCTGTTGTGTGTGACCTAGATTTAGCTGAGTACTTTAACTAGATGATCTCCAGAAGTCCCTTTCAACCCTTATCATGATGGGATTCTGTGATTCTATGTGACTTCTGTGGACACGTCATGTGTAGTGATGACAGGCATGGGAGCTACAGTGCCCAGAACATCCCTTATCCTCTCGGGAATATCCCCCCAAGAACACACAACACCCACCAATGTCTATTTAGTACATGAAGCATAGATCTACATGAACACAGCTGGATACCATCTGCACTTTGCAGTTGCTCAGCTACCCAAATGCCTCTGGAGAGGTTTACTGTCGATTCCAGGAACTCCTGTTAGCAGCAGTAGGCAGGTGTAGAGCCTCTAGTGTGCAATGTGGGAAGGAGAAGCCCTGAATCAGACCTGATTAGCCAAAGAGCCACATTATTCCTGACTTTTGGATCATTCAGAAACATTTGAGATCGTTAATAATTCATTTGCAGATGTTGCAGAGCTCTAAATGTGGCTGATTAAATGCATTTGTCATGTCTCTGGAGGGAGACTGTTATTCCAGGAAACCATTCAGCAGCTGCAAACGTCTTAGAATGGGCATAGTCAAAATTATGGGTTCACTGACAACGTTTGCCCCTCGTGAAGAAGGAAAAGAGACCTCTCTGATTCCAGCTGTAATGTACACTGCTGAATAACTGTAGTACAGTTATTTTAAACTCACCACAGCCATTCAGCAGATTTGCTGTGGAAGGAGCAGCAGTCCCATGCTCTGCCTTCCTCTGCTGAGACAAGAACCTGCAGACAGTAAGCCATGCAGCACTTACGTGCTTCAGGCAGAAGAGAGAGAAAATGGTTGTTTGGCAGCTCCCCAGCTCCTACAGTTGCTGCCCCATGATCTGCTTTCCAAAAACCTTCCTGGCACCCACATAAAAATAGAGCCCTTGACTTTATCCCAGCAGAAGAGCCAGCATCTATCTTGTAGGGAGTCTTGGTGAGAGGGCATGAAGCAACCAAGTCCTCTGGGTTGGAAGAATAGGATCCAGGAGGGGCTTTAAAAGAAATAATGAGCTTTCTACTACCTTTGGGGTGCCCTAATTTTGTCACCAAGTCTAAGTCCCTTCCTACTTAAGAGGGAATAAAATTCTTCAGGTACGTCTGTGGAATGGATTTTGTACTACCCCATTTAATTATCTAAAGGAGAATGGAGCATTTCTGCAAATGTTAGATGTGAGCAGGTATTTGTCAAGTATTTGTTTGCTCGCTCCCAGCCAAAACCAGCACAGTGACTAGTATCAGGGTGGTTTTCCTCCTGGTTTGCTTACTGCAATCACCATCACTAGGGTGTCTCCTCTTCTGGAGATGGTGGGACCAACTCCTTTCAGAAATTTGCTCAGGATCACCTTGGTAAAGCATTTTTAAAAATTATTTTCTACTTGCCATAAGCTTGTGCCAACACACAGAAGGGGATACTGCACCTGTCACAGAATAAAGAACTGGTAGGGCTTGGAAGGGACCTCTGAAGATCATCTAAATCCAACCTTCTCACTAGAGCAGGGTCACACAGAACAGGTTGCCCAGGATCATCTCTAGACATGTATGGAACCTCTCCAGAGAAGGCTCCACAACCTCTCTGAGCAGCCTGGTGCAGGTTGTCAGCACCCTGTTGTGGTAGGCCTGAATAGGCCTGAACATGTCCTGGCTTGCCCAGGCATGTTCTGCTCTCTCTCTCATCTGCTGTAGGGAGAAACAACAGGGAAAGAAGACAAAACACATGGAGCTATAGAGTCTACAGACCTTGGCTTGCCCAGACTTGTTTTGCTCCTGCTTACATCCTGTGGTATATAAAGTACACACACTTGGCTTGTGCCTGCCTCGTGCAAGGCCTGTGTTTTTTCAAAATTTGGGTAAAGCAAACCTATGGCTTCACCTAATATGGTCAAGGTCAGCTACTGCCATTTTGATTGGCTATTCTGTGTCCAAAGGCCCATTAGTTTCAGGCTGCACTGATAAAAGAGATGAGCACGTAACACAATATGCTCTGCCCTAGTATCCGTGCTTGCCACCTGCTGCCATTGTCTCTGCTTCTGGCAGTGATTCTGCCATTGCCTTCTACAGCATTATGCTCTGCTAAGCTATGATAGTTTATAGCTGAAAAACAAGACCTGTGCTCTGAGTTTGTTTGTCTGGAAACTGCTTGCTCCCGATGCCTCCATGCGATTGGCCTGCATAGCCAGTGTGACATCTGTGCCAAGACTGCACATTGCAAGACATCCTGCCTGCACCTGCCAAGACAAGGAGCTCTGGAAGGGAGACACATCATACAGAGAAATCAGGACCAGGTCAGAGATCATCTGCCCCCTTTCCCCAGAATTCCGTGAAGCCTGGGAAGAATCAGAAGCCTCAGTAGCAGACAAGACATCAACAGAATTCCCAGCAAGTGTTTTGGGTGCTGTCTGAAGCTGTAGCTAGCCCCATGAGTCAGGAAATAATATTTTGTGAGTAAATGCATAAAGCCTCTTGTAATTCACAAATTGCCTTCTGCCATAAGCAGAAAGGAACTTCCTGAGTCCATCTCCAGGGCAAGTGTTATAATTGACCATGAGAACCTTCTCTTCCAATTCAATTAATGTTTATATTTTTGCTAGTTATTTCTTAAATGTTCCAGATCCTATGCTATCATCTGTATGATGTTTCCATGACCATGTGAAGAACCAATTATTATTAAAATTAGTGGTCAGGAGGGCGAGACTCCTGAATACAAAAATTAATAAACAACATCAATTTAGAAAAAATACCATCTCACAATTAATTAATTGCCCCTCCAATACACACCCTCACAGGACAGAATTTTTCCCTCTGCTCAGGTGGAACCTCATGATTACAGTTTGTGCCAGTTGTCCCTTGTCTTGTTGCTGAAAAGAGTCTGTCAGTCATTCTTTATCATCTATTTAAACTCTTTTCTTAACCATAGTTTCTTAAGATCTTTTTCCAGCTCAAATTGTTGATTCCATTTAGATTCATGTTGCAAATCTGTTGCCCTCAAGTGTGAAAAGAAGCCTCCCATCCTCAATTTCCTTTTTCCCCTTTGACCCAAGAGATGTCAGACTGTTGTGAAGAGATGAGATGTGATTTCTGCAAGGAACACATTTCACACCATGGTTATGTGGTGTGTCACCTGCTAATGAATGTCACAGCAGAACAACAAATCACTTAGACACTGCCAATATTTGTGCTCCCAAATTAAGTATGTAAGAGCCAGGCCAGGAACACTGTGTACAGACACAGAAAAGATAAAAGATACAGATAAAACATTTAAGGGTATAAGTACAATGTTCCTTGCTCATCATTCATGTGGAGATGTGCTACATCCCTTCAAGTAAGCTTGGGGATGCAAACGTAGTCTGTCAGGGAAACTGTTTTCTGCAACATTAAATTTACTCAGGTCAAACATACAATCCATTGATTTTCTTCTTAGAGTTCAACAAGGTGGAAACTTTGCCCTGATGACCAAGCACACTGAAGGAGATTAAGAGGAAAAAAAAAAAAAATCAGTCTGAACACTTTATGTAAGTCTGTGACAAACAGTGTATTCCACCAGTTAATTTAGACAACAGGAATGCTGTTACCGTACAAACTCAGATGTTTTTCAGCCTCATCTAGGGCCCCAGACTTTGCTTTCCTAGAAGCAACAGTTGGGTTGATCTTTATTTTTCACTTTCTAATTTCTGGCCAGTGTCCTCACCACAGCATGTGGTCTGAGGCTGGTGGCACTGTAGTCACACAACCCTTTAGAAGTGGCAGGGCTACAGTGATCATTTTAATCATACAATCGTTTAGGTTGGATGAGGCCTTTAAGATCTTTGAACCTACTGAAGGTGATGAGGCACTGGCAGGGGTTGCCCAGAGAGATGATAGATGCCTCATCCATGGAAACATTCCAGGTCAGGGCTCCAAGCAAACTGATCTATTTGATGATGTCCATGCTCACTGTGGTGGGATTGGACTAGATGAGGTTTAAAGCTCCCTTCCAACCCCAAATATTCTACAATGCTATGCTCATTGAATTGCTCTCCAAAGCCAGGTGGAGAGTGAGTTTAGGGAGCTCTCCCATCCTTATTTCTTGGCTACAATCATCCATTCCAGAGAAGATGAATGGTGCTTGGCAGCTTGGCTGTGCCTCAGACTGATGGAGTTGTCTGGGGGAAACTGGACTGGCAGATCATCAGCCTGGTTCCCTGGGGCAAACTCAGACTCCAGGGAGTCTTCCATCTTTGAGCTGACATGTCCCTGGTTACTTGCTTTGCTAACTCGTTTGTTAATCAGGTTGTGTAATTTCCTTTTCTTCCATTTACCACCCTCCTGGCTCAGCTCAGTGCATGACTCAGTGAGCCTGGCTTAATCATCCTCATTATAAATTCAGAATCTATGTCATTGCTGATAAAGTTCTTGCTGACCATCTCTACAGCTGAAATATCTAGAATGCGGAGGTAATTCCTGTGCTACAGCATCTTCCAAAAGAAGCAGCAGTCTTGTTTATAAATATATAAAGGATGCGAGTTTTCAAAAGTACACATTTTACATATCAAACTGTGAAGACAGAGCAGAATTTAGTTATCCTACACCATGACTGTTGGGACATTTGCCTTTTTCCTAAGGAAATTACTTCACCTAGCTGTTCACCTTTTGCAGTGCACCCTTCTCTGCCCGTGCAATTCATTATCTGGTACTCTATCTCTTCAAATAACCTCATGCTGATGTCCTTGGGAGATGAATTTTTTAATAGTTTTCTCGATGAGCATGTGCTTTGTGGGACAGATGTACTGAATTTCTGAGCTAGATGAATATTTTAGCTATGGAGCCATACAGTTCGGTAGCCTCCTATCTGCTGAGATGGAAAAATAATTTAAAGAGTAATTTGCCCAAGAAGATATTTGTCCTCCTACATACCCTGTGAGTACAAAGTTGGATTTATCCCTTGCTTTTTTTACTGTACATCCAAGGAAAGGGGAGTGCACTGCACCTCTTAAAACTGACAAGCTGCAAAGTGCTTCTCACCAACCCTCTTTCACCTTAGAAAGTGAGTTAAGTCCCTTCCAATTCTACAGAGAAGCATCTGAGACCATAAGGAAATGAGCAGGATGAATGTTTTGAGGAAGTCTTTTGTAACTTTGTGAAAATTGTTTCCTCTAGGCAAAGATTTGTATATCTGGTAGCAAGGTACAAGACAACATAAGATGAGAATCTGTCGTTGGGGCTGAGCTGAGCACCAGGTGAGTGGCAGCTGTTCTCTATGGGCCTTTCTCCCTTCCCAAAGGGAAAGAGAAGGGAATGAGAGAGGTTAGTAAATAAAACTAAACCAGCCTGAGTGGAAATATTAACAATAAAATGAAATAGACATAAAGCAGTATCAAATTCAAACCCTAATGACAATAATGTCCCTGTCATCACTTGTTCTGTGGGTAGGTTCTGTGAGCTGGCCTCAGCTGCAGATGAGAACGTATTCAGGATCTGGATTCTGGAACTGGATTCAGGATTGGGATTGAAGGCAGAACAAAGTCCTGCTTGGACACTGACCACTGAAAAGGAGGCTTGGTCCTGGTGATGCCTCATCTTTGTACTGAATATGATGCCCATGAAATGGAGTTCCTTGTTGGTCAGTTTAGAGTCACCTGTCCTGTCTAATTCTTCCCACAGGTTCCATCTCTTGCTTACTGCACCCTAATATGGGGCACAAGTTTTAGCAGTGACTTTAGTTTGCACAGGAGCAAGGATAAGCAAGAACCTTTCTGCACCCCAGCCCTGGGTAGTAACTCTAACCATCAGTGTTCTCACAGTTAGAAACAGCCACTGTCTGTGAGAACATCCTGTGAACTTCAGAAAGTGCCATCACTGAGAAGAGGCTGAGCTGAAAAGTCAAACCTCAGAACAGAATGATTTCTGATCCAGCTCAAAACAAGACAGTACCAAAAGACAGTTAGTTCAGATTTAAAATTAAAGATAATTTGGGTTTCAAATTAAAGTGCAGACAACTCTCTTATTGTTAAAACCAGCATGTGAGTTGTGACATCCACAGCTCTAATTTGCAGTGAAAGCTGGATGAAGACTGGGGAGGATGGAGGGTCCCTATGTGTGGGCAGTAGTGTGTGATGAGCGTGTGAGGCCTGAGCTGGGTCTGCAGTTCAGTGTCGACATCCAGAGCGAATAGATACAGACTTCTGCAGTCTGGTAGGATTCAGGCTTCTAAGCCCAAGCATGCAGCCTGGCAGCACAGGACAGACACCAGCATGGTGGGGCAGGATCAAGGGCTCAACCACAGGGGTGTGAAGTAATTAGGAACCACTTAGGGAAGTGATTGTCCCCTGTACTTTGCTACAGCTCAAATACTGGGCTCAGTTCTGGGTCCCTCACTACAAGAAGGACATTGAGGTGCAGAAGTGCGTCCAGAGAAGCTAAAAAATGCTGGCAAAAAGTCCATATTCTTATGAGGAGTGGCTGAAGGAATGGGAGGTTGTTTAGCCTGGAGTAAAGGAGGCTCGGAGAAGACCTTCTTGTTGTCTACAACTCCCTGAAAGGAGATTGTGGTGAGGTGAGGGTCAGTGTCTTCTCCCAAGAAACACCTGGCCAGGACCATGTGGCCCAGGGAAGCGGTGGAGTCCAATCCCTGGAGGTATTTAGAAGATGTGTAGATGTGATGCTGAGTGACTTAGCTTAGTGTTGGACTTGCCAGTGCTGAGTTATTGAATGGTTGGACTCAGTGATCTTAAAGGTCTCTACCAATTAAAATGATTCTATAATTCTATGGTATTTCTTCTCATAGAGAGTCTGTGGGACCCACAGGCTGCAGAGGTGGGTTAAGAAAGCAGCACTGCTCTGCCTGACCCTGTCTGGGAGGGCTGGAGGGGAGGCACAGCACAGTGCCAACATTTCTCTCATCACGTAGACCAAAAATAGCAGCTGGCCTTAATGCAGGTTTGCTTTCTAACCACTTTCCTTCCAATCAGCTGAATAAATGCCAACCACCATTTGTGCACCACAGAAATGCTGAACAGAACTGCCAGGTCACTTATTTACCCTGAGAGTTTCATTTTCTGAGCCTGTTTCCATGACGGAGGAGTGGGCAAGCCCCTGGACAGATTAACAGTAGAAGTGAGTTAGCAGCTCCATCCATAGGCTTGCAGAAGGAAAGAAAAACACCAGAGGAGGAGCACGACGTGAGGAGAGGAACTTCTGGTAGTTTTGCTCCAGCATTCTGAAGGAGCAGACAGGCTGCAGGCAAGCAGAGCAGTCACAGAAAGCAGCAGATTCCGTTTTCTCATACCTTTTTTACCCCTAGCAAATGTAAAGCTTATTAAAGGTGGAAGAGCAACAGCTCAGAGAAAAAAAAAAAAAGAAGGAAGAAGGGAAACTGGTAGTAGTGCAAGACTTCCCATAGCCTCTGTCAAGAAGCAAGAAGCTCTCCTCTGTCTCAGAAACTTCGCTCCGGGGAGAAGCTGTGCTAGTACCATTCATACTAGTTTAGTTCCTGCCTTCAACAGCTCTCCAGCTCTTTCTAAAGCTGCACCCAGATCTGCCCATGATCTGCCTGATAAACGGGTGTTCTGCTGGACCTTGATCTGATGCTGGTCAGGCACACCATGCTCACTGAGGCCTGAGGTCTCACACCACACCAGCTAGCACTGGAGGGTCCTTTCTGTACAGAGCCCTGTCTTCAGCAGTCCCAGCTGGTTGATATAACCCCATTCAACAAACAGTTATAGAACCATAGAATAGTTTTGGCTGGAAGAGACTCTTAGGTCATCAAACCCAGGCACTGCCAGGTCACCACTAAACCATTTCCCTCAGCACCGTGTTTAAACCCCTCCAGAGATGGGGAATCCACCGCTTCCCTGGGCAGCCTCGATGACCCTTCAGAGGAAGAAATTGTTCCTAATGCCCAACCTAAGTCTCCCTTGACACAACATGAAGCTGTTTGGTCTTGTCCTGTTGCTTGTTACTTGGGAGAATCAACCACTAGATCCCTGTGAACTGCAAATGCAACACAACCCTTTTCCCAATCGAGACTGAGCCCCAGGTAATTGGCCTGCCCAAAGTCTAGAGGGCCAAGGCTCCCAGAGACTCATCACTGCTGACAGTTCATGGTCACATGTGCAGGAGCCCTGTGCCTCCCAGATTACCTCAACCTGGACCAGGGCTGAACTGCTTCCTTGAGAAGAGGCACTGAGTGTCCAAATCTGTGGAGTGCTCCAAACACCAGACTGGCATGGCAGAAGGCATCACTGATAGTGCCACTGTTACCTCAGAGCACTGGAGATGAGGCATAAGTACCTCTGGGTTTCTGCAGCATTCACAGAACATAGACCAGCGCCACTATGGCACCATTCTAGAAAGGAGCTCCACAGGTCTCAGGTATCAGTAGGTCTCATAGATGACAGCATTTTTGGATGTGTCCTGTGTATAGCCAGAGTCTCACTTTGGCCAGTGTATTTCAGCACAGAAGGTTCAACCCACGTTTGCCACCCTGCTCTCTGCTCCAGCTGACAGGGAGACGCCTACAGCAAAAATGACAGCAAAAGCTTTGGGAGAGTGATAAGGACCTGTGTGACTGAAGTTTGCAGCTTATCATGCTGCAAGGACACATCTATAATGAGAATCTCTCTCAACCAAGATGTAATTTAATAGGTTGCATTTACCACAAACTACCAACATTAAAGCAAGAGAAACCAGCAAGCACACCAGCTCCATCTCCCATTGCACAGCAGCTGAGGTGGCCCAGCTTCATTTTCAGCAGCTTATTTCCCCTGGAGAAGCCAGCTGTAGACATCTGCTTTGAACATTAACTCTAATGCTCACTTTCTTGGTGGGCCTTTGCCATAGAAACCTTCCATAGCAACAGGGAGGCAGAGCAGCAGCGGCTCCAGGCAGAGGCTTTAATGAGGCAGCCCCAGCACATCACCTCATACCCCACCTCTCAACTCACTTTCTTTTCCTGCAGAATCAGGGTGTGGAGAAGGAGGGAAACAGCTCTGTTGGAAAACCACTTCAGAATCACCCTTTGATTATGGGTCAGTTTATGACCCAGCTTCCCCAAGGGAAGATGCCCTATAGCCTTGGCATTCCAAAGACGGTTATGATCTTTGCAGCCACGGGCAGAACGGGTGACAAGAGGAACCAAGAGGAAGGCAGGGAGGGGATGAGGTCCGAAGAATCTCAACATGGACCCAGAAGCCACCCTGCCTAACCTAAGAAGGAGGTCAAAGAACAACCTAAGAAAGAAGGAGAATGACTTCAGGCAATGAAAACAGCTCTGTGAGCTTTGTGGAAAAAGAACACCCTAACTACAATCCCATCCTGCCCAATCATTTGTGGTGCTCACTGGTCTCTGGTGTATTTAGGTCTAGTGAGTAGGGTGTAAAGGGCAGGTCCCTCATCCCTGTACCACCACCTACAGATGGCAGACAGAAATGTAGGTAAGAAGAGCTGGCACTTCCCATTCCTGACCCAGTGGCATCTAGGCTGCAGAAGAAGTGGTGAAGGATCAAGGATGGTGTTGCTATTACTTCTGTATCATTCTCCTTCCAGGTCTGGCATTTCCAATTTCCCAGCAGTTTTATTCTGATCAAGCAAGATGCAGATTGCTCTGAAATTTCTGCTTCTTTCAGGGAAACAACCAACTGGGGCAAGCTGGCTGTGCTATGCTGCAGGTCCAAAGTGGAAGCATGTCCCCAGGGGTGATGAGCCTGGTTGCAGAGCCAAGCTAAGGACAGTAAAACTTTGCTTATCTTCTGTCCAGCCACCTCAGAAGCCAAGCGTCCTACAAAAAGCCTCTCCAGCTGCATCCTCTTGGAAGAGCCAGCACAAAACCACAGGTATACAGTATTGAGATAGCCTGAGGAACCTGTAACTGTATATTTCCATTCTCTGACTCATCCTGTCACAAACACACCAGGCACACACCAGGCTGCTACCAGCCCTACACACTGTGACTCACTGGTAGACCTGTGCTGCTCTTCTTTCCAAGCCTCCCTGCCAGGTTTTTCATTATCTGCTCTGCTGCCTGTGGGATAATCATCCCTAGGAAGAGCTGCAGTGGGCTGCATCTCCAAACACCTCTCCTCTGTTTACCTGTCAGCACCAGTACACAGTTAACTGCAGACTGCTGATGTGAATTCCCAAACTTGACTTGTAGGGAACAATTAACTCACCCCACCTGTCCTGTTTATCATCACAGGTCCTGGAATCTGCAGAGTTATTACATTAAAAAATACAATTAGGTGTAACCCCCCTTTTCTGTTTCAGTTTGCTTGCTGGTTTGGTTTCACATTTTAATATTTTGTAACTTTTAACCAGGGACAAGCTGAGCATTGGTTTATATCTGTTATGGTTTAACCTTAGCCAGAATCTGAGTCCCATGCACCTGCTTGCTCACTCAAACTCTCTACAGTGGGATGGGGAAGAGAACTGGAAAAATCTACAATCTCATGGGTTAAGATATGATTAGTTCAGTGAACAACAAGTAATAGTAACAACAACAATAATACCATCAAATAATCACAGTAACAGAAAGGAATATAATGAAAAGGGAAGGGATGCACAATGCAATTGCTCATTGCCTGCTGATCTGAGCAAATCCTCCCATTTTACATGCCAGGCTTGATGTCCTATGGAACAGAATATCCCTGCAGCAGGTTCAGGTCAGCTCTCCTGGCCATGCTGCCCTCCAGCTTCTGGTGTTCCTGTGCACCAGTGAAACAAGGGAAGGTGAAAAGTCCTGGATTTACAGCAAAAAGTAAACCCATTGATACATTATTAATATTCTCCAATGGTCAGAATCCAAATCACAGCATTATTTTAGACACTGAATAGGGAAATCAGGTCTGTTCCAGCCAAAACTAGGATAATGCATCTGTCCTGGGAAGGTTTGGATTAAAGTACATTAATTCAACAGCCAATTGAAGAACAGCAGGCTTGACTGAAAGGACACAGGTTTGTGAGAGACAGGTGATAGAGGTAGCTATGAGCCTCTCTGTTGTGTCTGGTGGTTAATCAGGCAGTTACACTGAGTAGTTTGCTCTGGAAAGTTCAAATAAATCCCAGACCTCTCCTAAAATGAAGCTGGCCTGTTAAGTGCATTGGGGAGAACCAGTCTTTATATTTTAATTTTTATTTAGATACTGTATTAAAGAGAGGAAAAACTCTACCAGCTCTGGAGCTCCTCCTCTGAGAGCTGAGATGACAGCACAACCTTCCTAGAGCACCAAGAAAGAGCAGGTCCCATTGCTACTCATCTGCCAGCCTTTAACCAGGCTACAGACGGCCCTGCAGTAGAAAAACATTCTTGCTAGCCAGGAGGCTTTCTGGAAGGTGAAAGCAAAACCTAAAGAGTACTTCAAAGTTGAATCTGACTTCAAAGAGCTCTGCTGGAGGACTTGCACCTGCAGTGTTCCATGCCTTTGTGCTATGTTCGACTGTTTATCGTTAAACCATCAGTTTGCCAGCTCTGCACAAAAAGCCTTTCAGTGGGTCTTTGGTTAAAAAGAGCTCAGCCTGCAGACCTAGGAAGTAAAAATACAATCTGTGTTTCCTAAAGGAATTTTGACATGACCTAAAATACCAGATTTTCAGAGAGAGTTGCATATTCGATCTTTCCCCCTCTGCCTTGTAGGCTTGTTAAGACTTAATAAATCTATGAATTCACATTGACCAAGCACTGCAGTGCCTATGTTGGGAATCTAGGATGAACAAACTAGCTCTGAAAAATCTACTGCCAGAGCACCATGCACAGGGCCACACAGGAAGGTCTTCTCACATATACGTAAGTCTATAGGAAGCTCAAGTCTAGCAAGATCTTATTAATTCTTATCAATATCTAATGGACAGGGGATAGGAGAATGGAGCCTGTGCTGGTTTGAACTAATTGGAGAATTTGAGTGAGAAATTAGACTATTGGCTGAGAGAGGAAAACACAGTATGTCACTCCAATTAGTTCAAACCAGCACAGAGCCAGACTCTTTCCAGCAGTGCCCAGTGACAGGACAATGGGCACAAGATGGAATCCAAGAAATTTCATCTGAACGTGAGGAAAAACCTTTTTGCTGTGGGGGTGCCAAGCACCAGACCAGGCTGCTCAGAGAAGCTGTGGAATCTCCTTATCTGGAGAGATTCCAAACCCACCTTGACATCATGGTCCTGGGCAAGCTGCTGTGGGTGACCCTAGTTTAGAAGAGGGTTTGGGCTAGATGATCTTCGGAAGTCCCTTCTGGCTGTGACCACACTGGAATTCTGTCATTCTGTAATATAGAAGTATTACCAACATTTTCAACCAGGCTGATGCTCAGTGAATCAGTGACACTCCTGATTTATAGCATCAAAGACTTGGCTCATACTCATTAGATTGCAAAAGGGGAAATGTACATTGAAACATGTGAAAAGCTTTCTTGGCTATTTGCCCATCCTGGTCATGGAGCCTCCATCACCAGAGGCTTAGACTGCTTCATGACCTTTAACATTTATGCTCCAGTGAGATGGAGAAATGTTGGCTTCTTCCTTTTAAAGGATAAAAGCTGAGGCATAGACAGACTAAAGTGACATGTCTTAGCAGAAGACTTGAGGTAGGTAATAGTTGGACTCAAGGCTCTCAAAGGTCTTTTCCAATCTAAAGGATTCTCGGAATCTGCAGTCTGACCTGCCAAAGAACACAGGACTGGGCCCCAAAAATGAAATCTTCAGGCTTCCTGAAAACTCACCAGGTCCTTGGCCAGAAGTTTATCTCAAATATTTTGTCATTACTTAGGACAGAAAAGAAATCAGACACTGAAATGATGAGAGCAAGTCAGAGAACCCTGTTAAGGCAAGGATGGTATTTATCCTACCTAACAGGCCTTTTGGACCACGCAGAAACTTCCTGACGTTCTCCCCCAGCATCAGCAGTACCTAACCCAGGATGAAACTGTTGGAATATTTTATTCACCTTCTCAAATGCTTAGTGAGTAGAAAGTTACCGATGGGAGAGACATGATGTGGTTGTGCCACTGTCACATAATGGAACAACCTCTCTGAGTAATTGCATAAAGAGCAATTTTATGGATTTCAGTGAATAACTCAAGATAATTTAAACCTCCATAAGAGGACAATGGAAAAAAAAAATTCACTCTTTTACAGTAAGACAGGTCCTCACATCAAAAATACCAAAGACACTTATGAATGTATTTTAATTTTAACGTTATCAGAAATCTCCACATCATTTGGAAAGGAGCAGCTTTTTTTCAGACAGCCTAATTATTTCTATCAGAGCACCCAGGATTTGGATGCTGTGCACTTAAGATACAGAGCCACGTTCACCATCCAAGGGCTATACATTATAGAACGGGAAAGCCCGGCTCCAGAAAATATTCCCAGTCACCTAAGAGAAGGGTTTAGGGAACAGGAAAGAAATTCTTTGTGCAGAAACCCTGTCTCTTTACTGTTGTGCCTACACCTACAGCACCTACTTCCATGCATACACTTACTGATTTGAAACTGATTTTTGCCCCAGATCCTCCTGATACAGTGGTCGGGTGCAATAAAGGAGAGCGTGGCAGGCAGGTTGAAGGAGCATCTTCTCCACCTCTGGTCTGCACTAGTGAGGCCATATCTGGAGTGTTGTGTCCAGTTCTGGGCTTCCCAGTTAGAGACAGGGAACTAGCAAGGAGAGTTCAGTGGAGGCTACAGCAAGGATGAGGTTAGAGCATCTCTCTAATGAGGATGAGAGACTTGGAGACGTTTAGCCTGGAAAAGACTGAGAGAGGATCTTCTCAATGCTTATCAATAGCTAAAGGGCAGAATCTCATCATAAGGAGCCAAAATACAGAAATCATACGAAATCAGTAACTACACTCTTTTACTTTAAAAACAGACAAGCAAACAAACACTAGAAGTAGCATCAAGAGCTTCATCCATTTACTGCCATCTACCAAGAATCTCTGTGGCAGATTTGGAGAGTCCATCTTGGATCTCCTGCCTCCTAAACCTCTGCTTAGCCAGGTACTAACAGCCATTATTAAACCTGCTGCTGAAGATGAAAGCACTAAAAACACACCCTTGAGAGACAGCCTCCAAATTGAGGGAGCGTTTAGTTCTCAGATTTATTTTAGTCCCTTTTAAATGAATCGTGAACATCACAGATCTTTAGCGAGCCTTGTGTGAGCAGCGCTGTTGCTGATTTGCTAGGGGGGAAAAAAGCGCTTTCTAGCAGTGACAAGCAGACCTGTGCTTAGCTCTCGCAAACCCAGTATAGGGTGGCAGGGAGCCAGCTTCTGATCTGGCTGACGCCGGGGCAAAGCCATAGCAACGACACTGCTGAAGATCAGGAGCTGCGCAGCCCGCCCAACCTCCCGGGGTGGTGGTTTGCAGCACGATGCAGTCAGACTCGATCAGAAAATGGGAAAGATCTAGACGAGAACTACTGAGAGCTAACAGCAACATGCCTATGTGCCACAAAAACTGTTTTCCTGCCTTATTCAGGCATGCTGCTGTTAATCTTTGCAAGCAGATTGCAGATAATGCTTGGATCTGGGGTTCGATTCTGTATCTGATTTCGGAAATGAGTTTTCACTTCTCTTAGGAAAACAGGCCATGAGGCACGAGTATACTTACAAATGTTGGAGAGGCTTTGCCAGGTGCTAGGATGTAGAAGGTTGTCAAGGTCAGGCCCACGCATCGGCAGAGAGCCACCAGGGTGCCCTGAAGACTGAGCGTGCTTTGCCTTGGGCAGCGACTGGTGTCAGCTGAGAAAAGTTCTAGGGAGTGAGGCAGCACTCGGTGCTGAGTCAGACCAAGGGGGAATGACTCACCCAGACGTCAATGAAAGACGATATTTCTCTCCAGGCTGCCCTTGTGCCTGCTTTTTATCCTTCAGAGCACGGTCTCTTTGCACCTTTCTAGAGAGCAGTTGAAGAGTTTCAATCAGAATTTCAAATAAACTGTTTTCTTGATCATTCTCTCTTAGCAGATGCGCTGTTGTGTGCCTCTGACACTGTCAAGGGTTAGGTCTGGGCTGGCCACTAGGCAGTAACAGATGTTCTATTAAACCCTCTTCCTTTTCCAAAGGGAAGAGAAAAGGAATAAAGGAGAGATACTGATCAGTTAGAAAAGAGACTAAACCAGCTTTAATGGAAACAATAACAACAGTAAAATTGATGTTGGTTTGTATCTAATTCTATCTATCTAAACTCAAGCCTTGATGGAAATGATGCCACTGTCATCAGTGATGCTGTGGGTAGGCATTGGGGTAGTCCCAGAACAGACTCAGCAGCAGAAGGGAACTGGATTCAGGAGCAGGGTTCTGGGACTGGATTCAGGAACACATGGATTGGTATCAAAAGCAGAACAAATAGATTCCTTCTGGAACACTGGCCATTGAAGAAGAGGATTGATCCTGGCAATCACTCAGCTATATACTGAATATGATGTCCATGGAATGAAATCCCTTGTTCGTCCTCCTTCTCCCTGTAGGTGCCACCTTTTACCTACTACACCCCAACGTGGGGCATAAGATTTAGCAATGACAGTGCAAGGAACCAAGGATAAACAAGAGCCTTTCTGCTTCCCAGTCCTTGGTAGCAACTCTTAACTAGCATTATCACTGCTAGAAGCAGGCCCTGCCTGTGAGAACACGCCATGAACTTCAGAAAGTGCTGTCCCCAAGAAAAGACTGAGCTGAGAAGTGTTCTAGAAAGACAGAATTGCTTCTATTGTAGCTTAAACTGGGACAGACCCAGGACAGTGTGTACCATTAAAGGAGCAGAAAGTGCATCAGGATTGACAACAGAAGTGAGATGTGAAAGATGTCTAGGTTTGGAAGGGTGGGCTGCCTGCTGGACTGGCAGCCAGACACCAGGACAGCCTGATCCTGCTTTCGCACAGCAGGTGGCCACAAACCTCTCCTGTTCTATGCCTCTCCAAACCTTATAGTGACTTGCTGTCTGCTCCAGGTCTGAGGTGTGAAGAGAGGTCAGGTCATTAAGAACATGCAACTGTACCATGAGTGTATCTAAGAGAACAAGCTATTATTTTTCACACTTCCTGCTTTCAATAAACTAAGCTTGTGTATCACTGCAATAGAAACAAGCACAAACACTCTCAAGAGACACAGACACTGTCACTAACCTGTTGTTTCATGCCCCCTCACTGAGTCCTGTAGCCTCTCAATAGTCACTAAATGGTAGACTTAACCTCCCAGGCTCTTTGCTCCTGCAATCATACACATACGTCACTGTATTTCAAAAAGGGGATCTCAGATTAGATTCATCTGGGTCCATCCCCTCAGTTCAAATAATCTTCCAGGTTTCTGAAGGTGAGAACTTCTTTCTGAACCTGAATAGCCTTATTAAATAATAGAATCATTTTGCTTGGAAGAAACCTCTAAGGTCATCAAGTCCAACCCCTAGCCCAGCACTGCCAGGTCACCACTAAACCATGTGACTCAGAACCGCACTGATGCAAGTTATGCCAGAGGAGGTATAGGCTGGATGTTAGGAGAAAGTTCTTCACAGAGAGAGTGATTTGCCATTTGAATGGGCTGCCTAGGGAGGTGGTGGAGTCACTGTCCCTGGAGGTGTTCTAGAAAAAACTGGATGGAGCACTTAGTGCCATTGGATAGGGCTGGGTTGGACTGGATGATCTTGGAGGTCTCTTCCAACCTGGCTTATTCTATTCTATAGCATTTGCTCATGTGTGCTTCTATCCACACAAATAATTAATGCCATGTACAGATGCAGTAAAAACAAGAGAGCTACATAAGAGGAAAGGTAGGAACTGAATATACTGTGTCACAAACAGGGCTGTCCCTCATAGTGTCAGTCCTAAGCCTACCAAAACAGCTGGAATACCTCATGGGCCCACACTAAGGTATCTATCTGTCATTGTTTCATGACCCTTTCCACTTAACAGGTCTGCAGACACATCTTTAGTTGTCAGAAGCCAGGCTTAAATCAGAAACTTAAGAGTAGAAGACTGTAAGAGAGTTGACTCTAATTTTAATGATGGATTTGGCAGTGCTGGGTTAATGGCTGGACTTGATCTTAGAGGTCTTTTCCAAATTAAAAAACACTGTGATCCTACAATTCAGGACCTAACAACATTTAGACTAGAGACACCAAATGTCATGGCTTATTTGAGACAATCATAAGAATTGGGATCTGATGATACCTGGATGTCACTTTGTACTGGATTTTACAGGCAGTGTGAGGAACTTCTGTAATTTCATCCAGAGCCAACAGCAAAATCCAGTCTCTTTGTTCCAGCTGTGGCCCAAGTGTGGACTCATGATCCTTAACACAAGAGACTTTCAATCCTTCCACCACAGTGCACAACTGGGCTTTCAAGGAATGTCCATGTGGTCACTGCATAGACCTTGAGAGTCCACTCAAGCCTGGCCTATCAGGGGACGGAGCAGAGAGCATGTCATGCTTCTTACATCCTTTTTTCCTTCATCCTACTCTTCTTAATTTAGACAGACTTGCAAGTGTTCACTAACTGGAGTCACACCTACCCACCATCACTGAGATCCAAATAGCTAGCTTGAGTGGATCAGAGTTTTTCTTAGAGAAGATACAAATAATTGACATTTTAATGGTAAAATTAGCACTCATAAAAGTGCTTCATTCTAAGAATAGCCACAAGAAACAGTAATACGGAAAGCAAGCTTTTAAAGTGTTATCAGTTTTGTCATTTCTTTGGAGAAGAACCTGCCAGCTGGCCTCAATTCATCATTCAAGGGTGTAGGAAATGCTGGAAAGCAGATTTTGAGAACAGTTTTACTCTAGCCTCCTTAGAAACCTAAACAAGATTCTGTTGCTCTCTCCTTGGACAGCAAAGCTGAAGTATGTTATCAGAGGTCAAAATTATCTGGTTAATTAATGAATTATTTCTTTGCACTTAGCATTCAGTTATAAATAGAGGGAAGCAGGGTATGGCATATCTACATTTGCACAAATGAAGTCAATGAGTTGTAACTGGCATTGGTTCATTAAAAGCAAAGTTTTCTGCAGGCGCGGGGTAGAACTTGGAGGAAAAACCCCAACATTATAGACTTACAGTATTGTGAGGTCACATTTAGGTGACAAAAAAACCCACAAGCACTCCAGGAATGGGAAGGAGTGGCTGAAAAGCTGCTCAGTGGAAAAAGACCTGGGGATGTTGGTTGACACTGGCTGACGAGGAGTTAGTATGTGCTCAGAAGACCAACAGCATCCTGGCCTATATCAGCAATAGTATGACCAGCACAGCTGGGACAAGGACCATCCCTCTGCACTCAGCACTGGTGAGGCCTCACCTCAGACTGGTACTAACATCAAGTATATAAACTTATGTGCACCTCAGCAAAAGTACAATAGTCACAATGCCCAGAAAAGGAGTCCTCAAGAGCAAGAAAGGAGGAGGGAGGAGCCTAAGCAGGAGGCTCCTCTCTGAGTGTGATGCTCACGGTATGGGATACACCTGTGATCTAACCTGGGTCAGCTGTCTTGGGTAACTCAGGACTACTAATGGGTCTGCAGCCTGTGACTGGCCTAAGATTCTGTCCTAGTAAAACCAGAAGAGATCCCCACTTCAGGACAGGAAATCACTGGAGAGAGTGCAGTGGAGGTTACAAAGATGATGAGGGTAATGGGGCATCTCTCCTATGAGGAAAGACTGAGAGACCTGAGGCTCTTCAGCCTGGAGAAGACAGAGAGGATTTTCTCAGTGCTTATCAATAGATGAATGGTGGAGGTCAAGGGGATGAGGCCAGGTTGTTTTCAGTGGTGCCCAGCAACAGGTCAAGGGCCAATGGGTATAAACCAGAACCCAGGAGGTTCCACATGAAAAGGAGGAAGAACTTCCCTGTGAGGGAGCTGGAGTCCTGAAAGAGGCTACCCAAAGAGGTTGGTTGTGGAGTCTCCTTATATGAAGAGATTCTACATCCACCTGGACATGGTGATCCTGAGCAACCTGCTCTGTGTGACTCTGCTTTAGCAGGGATGTTGGACTAGATGATACTCGGAGGTCCCTTCTAATTCCCCACCATGTTGGGATTCTATGATTTGTCTGAAAAAGTGCCCCTCCCAAGGGTCAGATTAATATTAGGCCAACACTGATTAATTACCATGCACATAGGTCACTCTAACCCAGCTGGGAAACCACTCTAATAATACCCCTCTATCTAATTTCAAGTGATTAAAGCACAGCTTGACCTGAAAGACATCTATTCCTTCCTGTTGCTAGAAGTCTTGTGGCTGTGTAGGAAAGAGGGTAAACATCTCTTTATTATTAGCTTTCTACCTCAAGGTACAATGTGAAGAATGAGTACTTAGCAACCAGAAGCAGAGGAGCACAAGATGTTCCATCCTCGTGGCACACTTTGTGATGAAATACAAAATCTCGCAGCAACCTGTAACACCTTGGCCAACGCAACTGATCTCCGCAGACAGCTCCACGCTTATCACTGGTGGGAAACAACTGGATTTAAAAGCCTTTCATGTCTGAAAAACATCAGCCCCCCCCCAAGATTCCTTGACATTTGTCGCCCTACCGTTACTATCTTTTCCCAATTGGATTTAAATGAGTAATCTCAGTTTTAAAAGGTTGTTTTGATATTTATGTTGGATTTTAAGGTCAAGGAGTCAAGGGATGAGAATACTAATTTCTGCCAGCAGATTGCCTGACATTTGAGCAACATTGAAAATTCCATCAATATGGCACATTTTTCTCAGAGAAAAAAAAACCAAAAAAAGTTCATGGAATTTCTCAGGCATTAATCAGCAGATGTCAATGCCAAATGACGAAGAAACATCCTGGATCCTCTATGCTATGTCATCCCCTCTCATTGAAGTGG
>VWZI01022754.1:235292-247301 GCA_013396835.1 Psilopogon haemacephalus
AAAAAAACCTACCCCCCCCCCCAAAAAAAAAGCCCCACAACAAGAACCCCTTCAAATTCTAAACTGCTGATTAATTACTAGAAATATTCCCTTCATTGTATCAGCTGTAAATATAGAATCAGAGAATCCTTATGGTTGGGAAAGATCTTATAGATCATCAACTCCAGTACTTAGCACATATAGACCTTTACAGCCTTTCTGCTATTCAGAAATCTTTGTGACTGATTCTTTCAGTTCTCAAGGTGTGGTTAAACTTTTGGCTATAATTTGTGGAAAATGCATGAGCCCAGGAGTCACATCCTAGGGAAAGAGATTATCTCCATATGCTTGGTAAATGCTCCATGCTGAGGTTTCAGCATTCTTCTGGAGTTTAATTTTTTTTTTTGTCTGGGAGCAGAATGTTGCTCAATTTTAACCAAAATACAATAAACAAAATGCTCACAACGGAAGCCCGAATTGTCTCAACTTCTCTGTTAAATTTACTAACACCTTCAGAAAGCTTTAGGGAAAAAAAAACCCAAGAAACTCAAGAAAAGGCAAAAGAAGTTGACTAGAATTAAGAAACAATCAGGTGTAAATGTAATTTTAAAGATCCTCCTTGGTCCCTTTCCACAGGTCCCTGTCCGCACATCCCTGCCTACACTGTTGGGATTTATGAGCTCCCTCTCGTGGCCATGTGGGCAATTAAGGACCAGTTCGTGCCCGCCCAGCTCTTCCGCTAGATTAATGGGTGACAAGAAAGGGCGGCTTGGAGCTCTCCGAAGCAAGAACTGATTTTCACCTCCCGGGTAGCTCAGTGAGTCACCCAAGCTCCTGCTGAATCACTTGTCACAACCGGAGGTAGATGTTTCCGTGTGTCCTCAGGGCGTATGGGAGACAAGCAGGATCCATGCGCTGTGTCTTAAGGAAGCAGGGTGAGGGAGGTGATCCAGTTTTTGGGGTCCTACATGTCCAGATAGGTATGGTGAGAGCTACTTTGGGGGCTAACAGGGGGCTATAATTTTCTGGGCAGCTCAAGAGCAGGATGGTCTCCAAAATATGTGGGCTGCCCTTACAACATTTGATTCCAAGGTTGCTCCAGTGAAGATGTGAGGCACATCTGCATCCAGAGGTGGAGGTTACACAGAATAGCTGCTGTGCTGGTGACCTCATCAGCAGATATGCTTGGGGTGGGTGGTGGGGATAGCAGCAGTCTGCTTTCAAGAGAGCAGTTAATGAGTAGAAAAAGAAATATTCAGAGGTTAAAGGATGCCTGTAAGAAAGATGTGGACAGACTTTTTAGCATGGCCTGCTGTGACACGACAAAGGGTGATGGTTTAAAACTAAGAGGGGAGACAGAGGAAAGGACAGGGAAGAATTTTTTTGTGGTAATACACTGGTTCAGAAGGGTGGTAGATGCTCCATTCCTGGAAACATTCCAGGGCAGGTTGCACAGGGCTCTGAGCAACAGTGGTGTAGTTGAAGATGTCCCTGCTCATTGCAGTGAGGTTGGCCTAGATAACCTTTAAAGGTCCCTTCCAACTCAAACCATAAATAGCCAGCTGCTATTTATATCTATCTACCTGTCCTGCTGTACAAAAGGTACAGGGAGGTAACAGGCCAAGAGAGCAGCAGATTGGCAAAACAAATCAAACATATATCTGAAACCAGAAGTTTCAAAGTTTGAAGGTGGAATTGAAAATAAAAGGTCTCATTTTGCAAATGTCTCATATGAGTTCCGACAATTGCTGCTTTTAAAACAGACCAAATGCCATTGATAAACTCACAATATCACTTTGCAGACAGTCAGGAAAGGTGTGACTGAGATTTCCCATCTATTTTTAACAGAAGTAAAATGGAAAGATTAAAAAAAAAAAGTTTTTTTGTTTCATCCTGGATTCACTCTTCCTTCAAACCAAGCACATTGTCTCAGAAGAGTGATTGTCCTCCCGTGAATAAAAGCTAGGCTGCAAGTTAAATACCTTAATGCTATAGAGATTTGGGTGGTGCACAAGGCAGTAAATGAGTTACGAGAACCCAAATCCTGCAAAATTGCTAATTTGGGGACCTCATTACTGAAATGTATTTCGGGGACCTCATTACTGAAATGTATTTCAGGAACCATGCCACAGGAATAAAGATGCAGCCCTGCAGGCCTTGCATTAATGCATCCCTTATTACTAGCTTTTAAGGCAGGAAGTTTGCTTAAGAAAGTTCGCTTATTAAAAAGACTTAATTAAAATTTGTCAGCAGCATTTATTTCTCTTGCAGATCAATATTACCCAATAACAAGACTATCAATATCTGGCGAATTTCTGGACCATATGCTTCAGGAATTTAAAAAAAAAAAAAGTTTGTGCACAAAAATGCAAATTTAACTTTGGATCGTTTGTATATGCTCAATTACCACAGTGCCACAAGCAAATGAGATGCTAAAATGCACATATGGCTACAGCTCTGGTTGTTCTTGTGCTAGCAGTTATTTGATTGTCATGTGGAACTGTTTTTTTCCAAGCTACTTGATCTCATCACACGAGTGGTGATTGCAATCATTAAGGCTCAAGAGTCTTAATTTACAAAACGATACCTCCAAACTCTGCTGCCTCCCATCCTGACCGCTTCCCCACAACAACAAAGGGCTTTTCTCATTATATTCGTCAGACTTCAGATCCAAATTCCAGGACATAAACCCAGTCAGAAGACGTGGTGCTGAGATTTTGCAATAACATGCAGCTAGGGAAGGGAAATGTTTCACTTACAAAGAAAGAACAGCAGCAAAGCTGCCTCAAAAGGCCTTACAGCATCTTGTACAAACTGCAGTACAAGCTACCTCCTGTAGGTATGAAACAATGCTTTCTTTTTTCAGAGGTCTCAAAGAAGGAAGGAAAAACAACAATGAAACACCTCCATTCAAACATCCAAGACCCAGAAGAAAATTCAGGGCTCTGAAATGTGGAGCATCTCTCTGATGGGGAAAGGCTGAGAGACATGGGGCTCTTTTCCCTCTCTCTGCTCTTCTGCAGGGTATCTTCTCAGTCTTATCAATAGCTGAAGTGTGGGGGATGATCAAGAGGATGGGGCCAAACTTTTCAGTGGTGCCCAGTGACAGGAAGAGGGGCACAAACTGAATCCTGGGAAGTTCCACTTGAACATGAGGAAAATCTTTTGAGTGAAGGTGCTGAAGATCTGGACCAGGCTGCCCAGAAATGTTACGGAATCTCCTCCTCTGGAATGATCCCAAACCCACCTGGACATTGTGGTCCTGGGAAACCTGCTGTAGGTGACTCTGCTTTAGCAGGAGGTTCAGACTAGATGATCACCAGAGGTTCCTTTTAATTCCTATGATGCTGGGATTCTGTGATGCTGTCATTCCTCAACGTTTAGTAAAGGTGTCAATAAAAGGCTTTCAAAGCTAGTACCTAATTCTGGAGCATGCCCTCAGCTGTGAGTTGTTTCCTAGAAGTCATTGGATATCTCTGCTTCTTCTCTTAAGATTCACATCCCTACCATTCTGTAACTCTGTGGTTCTGTACTTCTGTTGTCAGTAAGAGAAGATCCAAATTGTTGTGTTTGAGGGTTTTTTTTATGAAGAAGTTCCAAGTTCCATTGGTTCTTTTGCAGGTGAGGCTCAATTGCAGTGAGACGTTGTGGTAATGCAGACGCTGTCATGTGTGTTTTGTATATCCATATCCTTGAAATTTGGTTGTTATAGCAACGGATTTAACTGTTAAAGAGGCTTCAGTCCTAGAGCTGCTTCACAGCATATAATGTAATTAGGGGTTTGCAGCATCTTTAAATATCATGCTAGCTAAAGGATATGAGTCTCACTTACCTCCCTCAGTAAATGAGCTACAGGGTATTATTGCTTCCCCAAAGACATTTTCTCCAAAATGTGTCCATTATTATGCTGCCTAATTTCCTTCTGACTGAAAATGTGAGGGAAAAACATCAACCAACAAAAAAAAAAAAGCACAAAAAACCAAACCCAAACACCAAAAAAACCCCCAAACACCTCCCCAACCAATATTTAATCTACTTTAGGCAGTGTTAAAGTGGACATTTATTGGATTTCAAAGGGTTTGCAACACTAATAAATAAAAACCAAAACACACAAAACCAGGTTCCAGCCATAGTCTCTGAGGGTCTGAAAGTCTTGCCCAAACTCTGTGACTGCCCTCGATGATTCACTGCTCAACATAGCTGTCACTGTCATCATGATGATCCCACCCTCATTCTACAGCCTGTGGCCCAACACGGGACAGACTCAAAGAGATGAGATGAGACGAGTATTTGAGGTGTCATTTTCAATCTGCTTTTTGCTTATAGCCTCTAAGTCTTATAGCCTGACTGATTCTATGATTCTAGAAATTACTTTACTACTGTGTGAGTTTTCAGCTCAAAATGGATCTATTCAGATAATTACTTGGGCAGGATCAGGTGGTGGGAGTGATCACTCTAATCTATTTTCTCACTAATATACAGGAAGGGGAAGGTGTCTGAGTGAAGGGAGGAACTTTCAACTTCTGCTTGCATCCAGAAATGTTCCCCAGACAGGAAAAAAGCAACTGTGGAAACCTTATTGAAGATGTACCTTGGTGCCTACAGTGATGCCAGGCTACCTTGGCTGCCTCTGTGCAGGAGCTTAGGTGGAATCTGGTGCACCCATGGTGCCTGGGTGCAGATATCCTTGTGAAAGGGCAAATCACTTAGTCACAGCATGGTAGGGTTTGGAAGGGGCTGATGGAGATCATCCAGTCCAGAGACCCTGCTCAAGCAGAGGTAAACAGAGAAGTGTTCAGTGAAGCTCAAGAGTAGTAGATGATGGTTTGCAATGCTCTGAATATAAAGAATTTTTACAGACTGAGCAAGTTCAGCTCTACTTGAATACAATAACGCACAAAGGACTGCTACACACAAAACATAGCAAAACACAGGGTGTTAGGATTGTTGCTTCAAAAGAAATAGAATTCAAATATTTGCATAATATTTTAAGCCCTTTACATACCCTAAATGGTGCTGTGGTTGAGCATAGCTCAATCTTATACAGGGATTATTGCCATCATATCAGGAGATTTCTGTTCAACCATAAAATATCCCACAGCTAGAAAAAAAAGCAAAAAACAAAAGAGGTTTGGATCTAATTTAGGAAATAATTATTTCCAGCAGAAAAAATACTCAAAGGCCAAGTCTGAAACACAAAACAATGTTGCGTAAGGGCTTGATAATCATGTTACTGTTTGCCAAGGGATGAATATAGCTTCTTCCTAGTGAAAACTCTGCTTTGTGTTCCTAGTCAAGGAACATGGCAGTGGAGAGATAAGAGGTAGCAGCAGCACTTGTACACCTCTGATTTACAAATTACTTGACATTTCCGCACCCTGATCAGAGCATCTCCAACGATATAACTCCAACAATAAATTACTCTGACTTGCCCCATTCCCCCCCCCCACCCCCTTCCCCTTTTTCAGTTTCTTAGATTTACTACTTTACATATTCTAGGAAAACAGCTTCAGAAGCCAGGTTGTGCTGAGTTTAGGTTTCACTGAGTGTTCCAGGGCTGTGCCTTCATTAGTAACAAGTAGAAAATGCAGCTTTCTCTGCAACTGTCTTTTAGCTTTCTCTTGAAAAGAGCAGTTGTGGCTTTGAATTAAAGTTCTCTTTTCCCTTCGGCTGCACTTAAGGTTTAAAGAACCTTAAGTCGGGGACTGTGTTACATTGTTCAAGGTCTCTGGTTTCAACCCCAATCACATCCTAGGAAGGCAGTTGGCCAAAGTCAGAGCAGAGAAGAATGTTTAGCAATGTAATTACACTTCTATTCTGCTTAAATGTAAACACAAACTCTGACATTTAATTAGCACAAAACTCTTTACAGCAGGAGGCAACAAGAGCATTATTTTAGCCTAGAAAAAAAAAATTGTTCAGCTTGGGGAAGGGAAGGCTCTATGGAAATAGCACAGCATCCTTGCAGTACTTAGAGATGTCTATAGGAAAGAAGAGGAGGGACTCTTTATCGAGGGATGTAGTGATAGGACGAGGGGTGATGGCTTCAAACTGAAAGAGGGTAGATTTAGACTAGAGATGAGAAGAAATTCTTCACAGTAAGGGTGATGACACATCGGTCCAAGCTGCCCAGAAAGGTGGTAGCTGCCCCAGCCCTAGATATGCTCCAGGTCAGGTTCGAAGGGGCTCTGGGCAATCTGATGTAATTGAAGATGTGCCTGCTGACTGCAGGGGGGTTGGACTAAATGAGCTTCAAGGCCCATTCCAATCCAAAGCATTCTGTGATTTGATGACTAAACAAATAATGATGGAAAAACCCAACTTGCAGGTCTCCTGCTTGAACAAAACTAGCTCCATCCCCAAGATGTGCCTTTAGGCTGGATGAATTTACAATCACATTCTCCTATCTGTTTTGAAATTCAGAGGATTTCAAACACTTTTTGCAACCCACTTATCAATTACCAGACATACTCAACTCTTATTGTTCTTGTCTTATGGGAGGTGCATGGAAGAATAAATGTATCTTAAGATATGTTAAAGCAACTGTTCATGCCAAAGGCTGAATTCCAACCACCTAATGTGACAGGGAGTCTCACCACTGCTTTCAAAAGACAAGATTTCGCTCGCTGAGCTGAGAAGTCAGTGATATGATGCAAGCAACCATAAACAAATACCTCAACCTAGTATCTCTTTGCCCAAAACTGTGTTCGGTGAGATTAAGGTAAGAAAAGAGCCAAATGTATGTTATCAATTTGTGAAAGAGACCAAATGCAACCAAACAATGCTTGTGTACAATGTCTGATTTCCATTTTCTAAAGATCGTGAATCATAGAACCTTAGAGGTTGGAAGGGACCTCCAGAGATTGTTAAGTCCACCCCCCCTGCCAAGCAGGATCACCCAGGGTAGTTTGCACAGGAACGCATCCAGGCAGGTTTTGAAAGTGCTCAACAAGTTACAAAACAGCTTCTAATTACATGAAAGGAAATTGCTTCATCATTTACTTGACATCAATTGGCATCACACTCATGTCTAAGACACAGCTATCATCTTCCATGCCTTGCTCTTAAGACAGGCATGTGAGAAGAGTCAACAAGAAGTCAAATGATATAACTGAAAAATATACCAGGTATCAGGCATATCATCTCTAGTTCAGGTATTTTGATGCTTGAGCATCTGAAGGCCAGTGAAAAGCTCCTTTCTCTTCTGAATAACAATGCAGCTTCTCTGCAAGAGAAACGTAGACATGGCTGAGGCATGCACCAGAACAAAGCAGCCTCGGAGGCACTACTGGACCCTGATAGCTCTGGCCAAGTCCTAGCTGAAGGAAAAGGCCTGAAGTGTTCCCAGAGCTGCTGTAATGTGCTAAACACATTTTCCCATTGTTTTTTACCTCAGAGGGATATTTTCCCTGGTATTCATTTTCTTATTGCTAATCTTCTTTAGTGCCCAGCACAATTTCCAACTTAGAGGCAATAAGAACAATGCACAAAGTGACTGATGTTAAATGTTGTCGTCTGTCTCTACTAAAACCTTTTGGCTACCCATCATACAAACTGGCAAGAAGACAGATTACATCTTTTATACGTTTCAGCAAATTTGATCTATTATCAATTATTTATGCCCACTTTGGGTTAAAGATGTGTGAGAGTGAGACAATTTTTCATAGTTTCCAAACCAAGGCTTTCAGGACTGAATTCAATTATAGCTGAGCTATGAGATAAAGTTAGGATAAATGCTGCTGCCTTCACAGACCCTAGTAAGGCTGACTGGTTGCTTGTGTGACAAAAGGACAGGTCCAGCCTCCAGCTTCAGACCCACAATGAGGGCTGCCTTGAGGCTGCCACTGTATAGAAGAGCTGTCGTTTTCACACAGCACCACAAACCATCCTTTTGGTTCACCTTCATTAGCAGCAACAGCAGTTAAGAGCTACCAGCTTCTCGTGGAAAGGGAAAATTCTCCATTAGGAGTTGTGTCACAGCAGCATTTTAGATGGCCAGAAATATCTCCTATCCCATTAAAATTTTAAAAGCCTTGACCAGAAAAGAAGTGCATACCTAAAGCATGCAACCCAAATCGTCACATTCCTATTTCTAATGCAAAGGTTGGTGAGTACTTAAGTTCAGGCGTATCCTGTTTCCATTCTCCTCTGTGAAGATGGCTTCCTGAGCAGCAGTGCTCAAAATCACAGAATCACAGAACACAGAGTGTTGAAAGGGGCCTATGGAGGTCACCTAGTCCAACCCACCTGCTAAAGCAGAGGTCACCCACAGCAGGTTGTCCAGGATTACAACATCCAGGCTGGTTTGGAATCTCAATGGAGGAGGAGACTCCATAACTTCTTTGAGCATCACGATCCAGTGCTCTGGCAACTTCAAGAGTTTTTCTCCTACGTTCAGATGGATCTTTCTGAGTTCTGGTTTGTGCTCGTTGCCCCTTGTCCTGTTGCTGGCCACTACTGAAAATTCTGGCCCTATCCCCTTGACCCTTACCCTTTAGCTATTGATAAACTTTGGGATTATATCCTCTCAATCTTCTCTTCTCCAAGCTAAAACAGCTCCATGTCTCTCAGCCTTTCCTCGTCAGAAAGAAGCTCCAGTCTGTCTCTTCATCATCTTTGTAGCCCTTTCATGCTCCTGAAAGTAGAATGGATGCAAAAGTTCTCAAGGAGAACATGAAGACAACCTGTACAGTATGCTGCCCCAGAACAGATATTTCCTATGTAAATTAGCATTTCCTGGGACCTCACACCCCCTCCCTCGACCAGAATTAGATTCAAAATATTCACTCACATCCACGTATGATCCTAACGGAAAGTTGAGTAATCTCTAGAGAGAGCATCTAGTACAGGACGTAGGTAGGTTAGCTCTGCAAGGCACCCTCACTAGCAGAGCTCCGCTAGCTTCAGCAGAACAACTCTTGCTTCCCCAACCTGAAGGTCTGGCCCTCTCTTTAGTACAGCCACTAGAGGTCAACCCAAGCACACATTCAGAGCACCCCCAGCTTCAGCTTGTGCCCGAGCACCCAGCTATGACAGGTCCAATGCAAGATGCTGGTGGCACTAGGTCTCTGAGATGGGTTAGGATAGCTGCTGGAAAGCTTCACGTGGAAAGTTGTAAGCACCACCATGGAACTTTGCACCTACAGTCTGGACCTGCTCTTGCAACCATCCTGGGTCAGCCTCAGGTAAATAAAAGGATTCCTTGGAGAGCAAGCAATGGTGCACAGTGTTCATTAGGAGGTGAGGAGTAACCATGGTCTTCTGAGCTGATGATCTGCTTACACATCAAAATACAAACCCAAGAAACCCAGATCTTCATACAGAACAGGGACAAATACACTTCTTGCATACTCACATTCTCCACAATTCCCAGGCACAACAATCAGTTCAGCTTTCACTTCAGGCATGTGACTTTGTGTCTGCCCTAGAAACTTGTTGGATTCTGATAATCTCTGATGAGGACAGGCTGGGAGGGGCTAAGGTCATTACAATCCTCAGCAACCTGCTGTGGGTGACCCTACTATAGCAGGGGGGTTGGACTAGATTAAGTCTCCAGAAATCCTTCCTGACCATCACCATGCTGGGATTCTGAGATTCTGTGAAATCAGTGGGTAGAAAAGAGACATATGTGCAGTGGCAAACAACTCTCCAATCATTCAGCAACCTCCAAGCAACAGATTATTTTTCTGGAAAGCTGAGCAAAACTCAACATTGTCAGAAATCATTTGTCTTACGTTTTCCCAGTTTTACTCCTGCAATGTGGTCATTTCTTCCCTAACTCAAGTTTGCTTTTCACTGCACGTCACTAAAGTTCCAAATTTTACCAGTCTCATGTTTTTTTTTGGTTTTTTTTTTTTTAATTCTCCAGCACATAAGCATGTGGCAACATATTTCTAACCTTCTGCCCAACACCATTTACATCAACACTGACATGCCTCATCCCAGTCACCTTCCCCATTTTGTCACCTTCTTGTGTAGCCACAAGCAACATTCAGCCTCACTTCTCTGTCTCTCTGAAAGCAATATCTGAAGTCCACCACTCTGTCTGAGGAGGGAACCAAATATTTGATGTGTTTTAGCAAAAGAAAAACATTACAGCATTTGCCCACACATTCATATTCCATCCACCTACAGAAAAGAACAATTCTTCAGCAGGATTTTCATGATAGAGATGGTTCAGGTACCAGCAGAGTCAAGTTGTTGCTGCTTTCTGAAAACCTCTAGCCTAAAGGAAATTATTACTCTAAGCCTTCTTATGTCTTCTCCTTATTGAACTGGGACCTGTGGTGTTCCTAAGAGATTTTCAAGTTATTTTTTGAAACAGCAATCCCATTTTCCTGGAGTGATTTACATGCATTAATTAAACACTGCAAACTGATTTATAGCTTTAGTAACCTCCAGCCTCACCATGCTTCCAGAAATCAGAATCCACATTCATTTTGAAAAATTAGGACAGTGAATTGCCAGAAATTTCATGAAGAGACTTAATATTCTAAACTTATTTGAAAGAGATTATAAATTTTTAATTATTCTATTGATTGGTAAAATAGATCCTTACCTTTTGACTTTTTCTATTCTTGTTGAAGGAAAAAAAAAGAAGAAAAGTGGGAATATGAACCTTAAGAGACCAGAGCAGAGGTACACAGTGGCTTCTAGGAAACAACCCACAGCTGAGGGCAAGCTCCAGAAATGGGTACTAGCTTTGAAAGCCTTTTATTGGCACCTTTCCCGAGTACTGAGGAACGACCCAGTAGGCAGCATCATAGAACCCCAGCACGATGGGAATTAGAAGAGACAGCTCGAGATCATCACTGGGGGGGTTGGACTAGATGATCTTTCAAGGTCCCGTCCAGTTTCTAATATTCTGTGATGTAGTCTAACCCTTCTGTTAAAACGCGCAGGGTTCTATTAAAACCCCAGATGGTGTCCAGGTGGGTTTGGAATCTCTCCAGAGAAGGGATCTCCACAACCTCTCTTGAGCAGCCCGGTCTGAGGCTCCAGCACTCTCACAGGAAATAATTTTTCCTCCTGTTCAGATGCAACCAGTTTGTGCCTGTTGCCTCTTGTCTCGCCCCATCCCCCTGACCCCTTCCCTTTGCCTATTGATAAGCATTGATCAGATTCCCTCTCAGTCTTCTGGTCTCTAGGATAAATAGCCCAAAGTTTCTCAGCTCATCCTCATCAGAAAGATGTTCCATTCCCCCAGCATCTATTGGACACTCTCTAGTAGAGCCTCGTTTCTTTTGAATTGTGGAGCTCAGAACGGGACAAAATACTCCAGATATGGCTTCACTAGGGCAGAGTAGAGGGGAGAACATCTCTTGATGTGCTGGACACACTCTTCTTAATGAACCCCAGGAGACCATTTGCCTCCTTAGCCATGGGGTCACAATGCTGCCTCATGTTACTCCCTAGCAGTATGCTCCTATCCACATTGCATCCTCCTTATGCGGTGGGCATCCCAGTGTGTAGCTA
The DNA here is from genome assembly GCA_013396835.1 of Psilopogon haemacephalus. NCBI lineage: Eukaryota > Metazoa > Chordata > Aves > Piciformes > Megalaimidae > Psilopogon > Psilopogon haemacephalus. The sequence continues at coordinate 246,747 of VWZI01022754.1, forward strand.
TGTCAGGTACAGCTCTTAGTGCTTTCCTAAGGCTTCTGCCTGCTGTGGCAGCCCCCTCTTGCAGTGCTGGAAAAGACACTGAAAATAGGGCAAAAGCAACTTGAGCAAGAAGAGGCACAGGGAGTGGAAGAAGCAAGACGGTTTTTCAAATGAGTCCAGGGTTCACGTGTATTTCAGGGAGAGGTTTAGCTACTCGAAACTTTAAAGAGTTAGAAAAGTCTTGTCAGACGTCATGAATCATCCTCAGCTAATGAGAGAAAAATGCGGTTCATCGAGCAAATAAACAAACCCTATCTGCTCCCAGCCCCAGCGGACTGGCTGCAGGGCTGGAACTCCTCAGCGGTGCCTGGAGCTGTTTGAACAAGCAGGTAAAGATTAAGTTTCACTTTGCCCTCTTGCTGTTTTGTGCACTGATTTGCTTGACAACTGGGAGTCCTCAGGGAATACAGTGCCAAGAGATCCGCTGAGTTCCTGTGAGGTGAAATTCATTCTTCAACCACTAAGATTTTAGTACTTTATTAAAAAAAAAAAAAAAAAAAAAAAAAAAAAAAAAAA
>VWZI01022754.1:247312-273430 GCA_013396835.1 Psilopogon haemacephalus
AAAAAAAAAAGAAAAGCAAAGCAGAGCAGTGGCCTTGCAAATCTCTCCAGGTCTCATCCTGGTTTTCAGCCATTGGGTCCTGCAGGCAGAGTAAACTGGAATGATCAATTATGTCACACTTCATAAAATGGTCTGAGTTGGAAGGCACCTCCAGAGGTCATCTAGTCCATCACTCTCTGCAGTCAGCAGTGGCATCCTCAACCAGATTAGGTTGTCCAAAGCCCTGTCAAATCTCACCTTGAGTATCTCCAGGGATGGGACCTAAACTACTTCCTTGGACAAGCTGTTCTAGTGTTCCACTACCCTTATGGTAAAGAACTTGTTCCTAACGTCTAATCTAAATCTACTGTCCTCTAGTTTGAAACCACTGCCCCTCATCCTGTCACTACAGAACAAAAAGAGACCAAAATAACCAAAACCCTATGAAATGCCTCAGGTTCTCCTCCTATTTTATTCTACTTCATCTGTCCATAGACAGATACTGAAGCCTTGGAGAAAGGTGTTTCAGACATTGTGGCTGTGAGTGTATGGACAGGAAAGACTCTCAGAATGCTCACACAGCCCTGGCAAGACAGAGCACTGAAAAATGAGTTCAGGAGATTCCACAAAGACCCTCTAAACCAGAGAGAATTCCCACTCATACCACCAAGACTCTTGCTGTATTGGGTTTAAGCTATCCCCCCCCCGAGCTCGAAGGCCAAATAAATATTCAATTTGATTTGGAAGTAAAAAGATATAAAACATTAACAATAAATAAAAGGGTGGAGGGGATTGCAGAGGCTGGGGAAAAAGGAAACACAAAAACTACAGGGTAGGGTATAGGAGAGGTATTACAGATGACACAGGGAAAAGGGATCAAAATACACAAAATAGAAATACAACCCATGGAAGGCAATTGAGTCCAAAGGCTGGGATGGATGATTTGATGGTGATGAGAGAGGATGCAGGATTTTTTGTGATGAAATGCAGTCAGAGTTCCAAAGAAAAATGGTTGTTATCCCCACATGTTGGCTGGGGAGCACGTGGTGATCAGCAGCAAGGAGGCGAGGAGTTGGCCAGGCAGGCAGGACAAGAGAGAGAGAAGACAAGATGTTGCCCCCTTCTATAGCAAGTTCTTGGCAAGAAGTGGGAGTGGGCTAAACACCATACCTGGGGAAGGGTCAGATCACCCCTAGGGAGGAGTCAGAAGGCTCTGGGTGGGCTTAACCCTTTACACTTGCTTAGATAAAGGCTGGTGTCTCACATCACTGTTTAGCCTGGAGAAGACTGAGAGGAGATCTTCTCACTCCTTATCAATAGCTAAAGGGCAAGGGTCAGGAGGACAGGGACAGACTGTTTTCAGCAATGCCCACTGATAGGAAATGGGGCAAAAAGTTGTGCTGGCTTGAGGCTAACTGGAATATTTTAGTGAGAAAAATTAGATCATTGGTTGTAAAAAGAAAATTATGATGAAGTCTATAGCATTCATTGGTTTGCTGAAAGGGATAAAAAGCCCCAAAGTAAACAATTTGTCCCACTCTGCCCTAGGATGCTTCTCTATTCACTTCTTCCTTCTGCTCCAATCTCTCCACTAACAAATAACAACACAAGCTCTGCTGCTTGTTTTTGTTTGCCTGTCTGGGAAAGCAGAGGGAGAAAGAGAGGGCAGCTTTGAATCCCTTCTGGACAGTTCTCTTTGTGCAGGAGGGGGTTTGGATTTCTGTATTATTTCTAATTTGTACCTAGCTGTAAATATATTGTGTATATATGCTTGTAAATTTTGCTTTGCCTTCCTTTCAAGCTGTCTGAGCTAGTCTGGCAAATGTCAAAGGGAGGTGGGGGGGATGTTCTTAACCCACCATACAGGTGCAAACTGGAACAAAATTTTTGCCTAAAGATAAATAAAAACTTCTCTCCTGTGAGGGTGCCAGAGCCCTGGAACAGGCTGCCTAGAGAGGCTGTGGAGTCATTTGCTCTAGAGAGAATTCAAGCCTGCCTGGATTGCATTTCTGGCAAGCTGCTGTGGTTCACCTCACTTTAGTGGAAGGGTTGGACTAGATGATCTCCAGAGGTCTTCTGCCCTGCTAAGCCAGTATCAGCATCTCTCCCAGTTTAGGATGGGTCTTCTTAAGGGAATCTGCCCTCCCCCCCCGCCCCACCCCATATTACCACAGTACCCCTCTTCAAGTCTAATAGGAAAGAGCACCTGCAGAGGAGACTCTTCCCTGGAGTGGGAGGATCAGGGAGGACACAGGACTGGAAGATGGTGCATTTGAAGCTCTATTATGACATTCCCAAATACTTAAAGTCTAGGTTGAGGCCCAAAATTTTGGCATTCAAGGACAGGATGAAAGCATGAAGTGTTTTCATGTTGTTTAAGTCAATATGTATCTGCCTGTGAGTCTAGCAGCTAATTTTGTTCCAGGAAAGCCTTAAGAGGCTTTTTCTTAAAGTAAAATTAAAATGCCTCACAGCCTCTCTTCTTACAAGATCACAGAATGGGAGCTGCTCTGCTCCACCTAATGCTTTTCACACCAACAGTTCTCTCTTACCTTATGCTCAGCTCAGCATAGACTTCTGCTGTTCTCCTCCTGACTTTCCACTCTTCTCCTGTGTGTTTGTGTGTCTCACATTGGGCTCCAGGTGGGCAGTCAATCTGATGGAAGCATTTAATAATAATGCCTGGGTAGAACAACTGTCCAGAGGAAAAAGCATAGCCTATTGTTCTCAGGCCACAGCCCCCTGCAAACACACCAAAGAAAGGTTATTTTGTGTATGTTGTTCTAGGATAGTGAGGATGCCACAAGCAGCAGAGTGATGTTTATCTTCCTAACCTGGGACCCTTGCTCCCAGCCATCTGTCAGAAATTAAACAAGGCAGACAAAAGAGACCACTGCAGGGGTTTGCTTATTTGATTAATAGGAATATCGTGGCAATAGCCTCAAGGAAATTTTCACAGGAGGAAATAAAGCTGCTCTTGGTAGCTCTGTGTCACAGAGTGAGAATTTGCAGCAGTCACAGCCCCTCTCAGGCTTACGTTCAGCAAACAAAAATGCAAACAAAGTGGTGCAGCAGGCAGTTTGCAGGCCACTTGCGCACAAAACCAGTATCAAAATCTCACAATCCTATACCCATATCTCTGGAGATAAACATAAACAGAGATAATATGACCTTGAGAGATAGAACTGTCCGTCAAACCCCGGACATTCAGGTATAAACAATGGGCTAAGATGTTTAATGGTTTGTCTGCTTTCAGCAGGGTGATACATAGTTTTAGCAAGAACATCCCTGGGTGATGACGCAAAACTAAAATGTTCACATTAAAAAATAACAAAGGGGAGCTATTCTCGGAGCCATTTGGGCCACCAGATTCTCCCTAAATGGTGCAGAAATATCAGCTTTGAATAATTAATGCTTGCAGTGGGTGATTCTCACGCAGGAGGAGGAAGCAGTGCATGCTGCTCCTCCAGCAGTCCTTCCCATTAGAAACAAGAGACAGCTCTGTCCTGCCTTTCATGGGGGATTGCTCAGCCTCACGCCCAGCAGCAAGAAGACCTATGGATCTGGACAGGGTCTGCTGGAAAGAAGAGACTTCAGTCCTAGCACAAGGAGGATGTGGAACTGTTGGAGAAAGTCCAGAGGAAGGCCACGAAGATGATCAGAGGGCTGGAGCACCTCTGCTATGAGGACAGGCTGAGAGAGTTGGGGCTTTTCAGCCTGGAGAAGAGAAGGCTTCGAGGAGACCTTATAGCAGCCTACCAGTATCTGAAGGAGGCCTACAGGAGGGCTGGGGAGGGACTGTTCACAAGGTCTTGTAATGACAGGACAAGGGGTAATGGGTTTAAACTGGCAGAAGGGAGATTTAAATGGGATATTAGGAGGAAGTTCTTCACAGTGAGGATGGTGAGACACTGGCACAGGTTTCCCAGAGAGATTGTGTCTGCTCCCTCCCTGGAGGTGTTCAAGGCCAGTCTGGATGAGGTCTTGAGAGACCTGATCTAGTGGGAGGTGTCCCTGCCTATGGCAGGGGGTTGGAACTGGATGATCTTTGAGGTCCCTTCCAACCTAAACCATTCTATGATTCTATTTATAGCACAGTCCTCCCATTTTAGGGCCTCAGCAGCCCTGGCAAATAGAGATAGATGCCCCCATCGTGGTGGCTGTAATAAGGGAGAAAAGACAACAGTGCATGGCTGAACCAGACACTGCCACACATCTGATAATCACAGAATGGTCTGGCTTGGAAGAGACCTCCAGCAGTCATCTAGCCCACCCTGCCCTGAAGTCAGCAGAGACAGCCTCAACTAGATCAAGTTGCCCAGATTCTTGCTGAGCCTCACCATGAATTATCTTCAGGTGTGAGGCCCCAAGGTTGTGTCCTATCTCAGATGTCCAGGAAAGCAATATAAAACTGTGTTTTTACCTCAGAACACCAAAAGAGGGATGGGCAGGACCTGCAGGTTTTCACCTGTACCTATACATACTATGAATCTGTTGATCCATGCTGTGGATCTGTTCCTCCGTGAAGCAGCAGCAAATTTCAGGATTCTATATCTGGAATAGCTTTATTCTACAGATTATGGCAAATTCTTTTTCAAAGCAGGCCATGAGGTATCTACAGGTATGGACTCAGTAGCCATCTTTCAAGTGTTCTTTCTTGAAAATGCTGCTTTATGTTTGCTGAGCCACTTCAATGATGTGTTGGTTTGAGCTAATTGGAGAATTTGTGTGAAAAATTAGACTGCTGCCTGAGAGTGAGAAATTAAACACTATGTCCCTTCACCCAGTTTTGAATGAGAGAGAAGAAAGAAGGTTGTTTTAGAATGTTCCCAAAACATCCAGATAAGCCAGTGTGCTTGCGCAGTTCAGTCGGCTCTGGGTCCCGGCAGGCTTCAGCAGCTTCTTTCCTTTGTCTCTCTGCCTTTGAACTAATTCAGAGTAAAATTACTAAAACCATTCATTCCTTCCTGCCACTAATCTCTCTGACCGATCTTCAGCTTATCTGCAGCATCATCAAGTGGTGAGATAAAGCTGGGGGAAGGAGGGAGAGGTGGTAGGTGGGGTTTGGTTTCCCTCTCCTGGGGATTTTGGTCTCCAGGAGGGGTGTGGTGTCTGTATTTCTATTCTACTGTATATTTCTGTACATATCTGTTATATCTTGTAAATATTTGCTTGTATATTTGCATTGCTGTAAATATAAGCTTCATTTATTAACTTCCAGTGTGTTTTTCTGAGTTTTAGCCGGGGTTTTAAAAGGTGGGGGGGGCAGGTCACTGCAAACCCACTACAAATGAGATCTCAAGATGCTGGTCAAGTATTAAAATGAAAAAGCAATTAAAACATGGTTCTATCTTTACACTGGAAAACAGGATGAGAACTAGAATCACACCCCAGGTTCAAAACTTGTGTCCCCATTCAAGACCCTCTTCCTCACAAGATTTGAATAAGAATTTTAAAACTTCAGAAGCAATTTCCAGCTACCAAAATCTACACAGACATTCCAGTAAGAGCACAGGAGAGCTCTGAGCTCAAACATCAGATTGAAAAGCACACTTAATTCACAGAGGGAAAACAAATTCTGTGATAAAGCCTTGGCATTATGCAGCCTCACAGCAAAGTTTTAGGTTTTGAAAGAAGCCATTTCCAAAATCAATCACCAAAACCAAGAACACATATGACGATGAAAAACCTGGACACAGTGAAGAATTTTTATATGGTGCAAAAGTGAGAGCATGTAAAAGGAAAACTTAAGGTTGAATATAGACAAAAAGGTAAGTTTGGTGAATGCTCTTCCCTGGAGGGATATTCCCTTAAGGTATCTGTGCTGGTTTGAATATCTGCTTGTATATTGTGCAAAGCTGTAAATATAAAGCTTCATTTATTAACTTCCAGCTGACTGAGTCCTAGCCTGGGTTATTTCAAAGTGTAGGGGAGCAGATAACTGCCAAACCACCACAGTACCTCAAAGGTACCTCAGCAGTTTTCCTCAGCAAGGAAGTTTGTGCGAGCCCTGCCAGGCCCAGCATGCTGCAACAAGTGGTCCAGCATTTTTAGACCAGGCAGAATCTTGTTCTGTGGAATTTCAGATCATTGCTAATGTGCAGCTGCTTAGAGGATTGCAGGAGCTGAGATTCTTCATGAGCAGAGGAGTAAAAAAGGTTCCATTTTTCTATCCCACTTGTGTGGAAAGACATAACCTCTTCAGATCTAAGAATAAAGGCTGTCAATTTGGAGATCCTGGGAGTGCTTTCTCTCTTCAAGGAGACTGAAGCAGCCCAAACACTCAAAAATTTGTTTTTAAAAACACAATCTCATGTGATTTGGGTGCAGGTCAGGACATGAGATCCAGCTTAACTAAGTCTATTCAACTTAAGGGATGGTTCTAGTAGCAGGACACACATCCTGGAAAGGACAGTGCTGGAACCAGGAAAACAACTTCAGTGATGACTAAAGCTTGAGCCTTCAGGCAAAACAAAAGACCTTTGTCCTTTGGAATCCAAACAAAAAAACCCCAAGCGAATCTTGATGCATATTAGTGTCATATAACATGTAAACTAAATCATAATAATGATCCTTTGTAATACTTTTTAAAAAGCAGATTATTATTTCTGGCATATCCTGATACAGAAGAAAATAATAGTTGGCAAACAGAGGGCTGATCTGAAAATAAAACACTTTCCTCCCCTGCTGCTTTTAAAACGTGATTGAGATCTCCTTTAAGCAGCAGAACAAGTTTAAGAAATTAGCAATATAAAAGTGTCCTTATAGGCCAACAGTGAGTAGCCCACTGACTCAACCAGCCTAACACACTGTTATTTTTAAAAGGGCTGACAGAGAGAAGTGCTGGACTCTGTCAGGATTTTCCATGTTTATTCTGATAAACCCCCTCCAGCTAGGTCTGAGACTTGGAATTTCTTGGTTCTTGCCAGTAGCACTATCAGCCTAAGCGTGCCTGGTCAGCAGCTTAGACAATAGCCATAATCAGGATCCTAAACACATCCGTGTCAAGTTCATTGCAGTCTGTGTGGAAAGCCACAAAGAGCTTCAGTTTCCAGACTCAAGGCTGTGTCAGAGGCATCCGCTCTTCAAATCATAGGATGTTTTGGGTGGGAAGGGACCTTTAAAAGTCATCCAATCCAACCTCACCTCAGTGATCAGGAACATCTTCAGGTAAACCAGGTTGCTCAGAACTCTTGCTGTCTTTCACCACAAACGTCTTCAGAAAGTACACATCTGCCAACTGAGGTCAGTGACAGAGACACTTATGTAATTGCTCCATACAACTAAGCAGTGCTGAGAGATGAGCATAGTGCCCTGGCTGTACTCCACAGCACTGAAACATCACTTATCCTGCCCTAAGTGCTCAGTGAGCAAGGGGAGGAAGGCTAAGCTCCATGATCTGCTCCCTGGTACAATCCACCACCTGAACCCCTTGATACCAAGGGCGGTAGCACTTTCATCTGAACAAACGTGTGTGACCAAAACAAGATTAGAGATATTGAACCACCTTACACTAGCCAGAGCACAGAAACCAGCATGCTGGCTGTGCTACTCCAGCAGTTAAGCCTTCATATTTCAAGTCAACATGACAAATCTAGACTTACAGGCACTTCTTTAGAGGCTTCAAACCATGCCATCATGAAAAGTATGAAAGGATGCTCAAGTCACAGAGGATGGATGCATTTGCCCACAACACAGTCAGAGTAAATGATGCTGCTGCACAGCAATGGTGCTTGAGGAGAAGCAAAGGAAATTGTTCAGGCAGTCCCAACAGGAACGTGGTTAATCATTAGTAGGGAGGCATTAGAGCTGACATTCACTGTGTTAGAGGAAATCCCCAATGCTTTAGCATGTGGATGAGATACTCACTTCTGGCTAAATGAGCCAATCTGGCCAGCAAATTTTGGCAGCTTTTCTTAGCCAGCCATAAGCAGGGAGAAAATTAAGAGCCACATGTCAGGAGAGAAATCAATCTGTGTGAACTACTGACCTTATGACAACAAGTCTAGACTTTCACTGTCTTCAGGGTTTAAAGTTTACTAAGCCAATGAATGTGATCCAACAGATAAAAAAGCATAAATCTTTGACTATGTCTAGAAGAGACCTAAGTGAGTATCTCATTTTCCTTTCTTTTCTTTCTGATGATTTGAAATTTTGAAAGAGAGGGTTACAGAATCTCAGCGTGATGGGGTTTGGAAGTTACACACAGAATCACAGAAAGGACCTTGAAAGATCATCTAGTCCAATCGCCCTGGCAGAGCAGGATCACTTATACCAGATCACACAGGAACACATCCAGGCAGGTTTGAATATCTCCTGGGAGGGAAACTCCACAACATTCCTGGGCAGCCTGTTCCAGTGTTCTGTCACCCTCACTGTGAAAAAAATCTTCCTCATGTTTACATGGAACTTCCTATGCCTCAACTTCCACTCATTGCCTCTTGAAGACCTAGGACCTCTGGAGATCATCTAGTCCAACCATCCTGCTACAGTAGGACCACTCAGAGTTGGTTCACCAGGGTTGCATGCAGGCCAGTTTGAGTCTCTCCAGAGGAGACAACTCTACAACCTCTCTGGGCAGCCTGGTCCAAGGCTCCAACACCCCTACAGGAAATAAAATTTTCCTCATCTACCAATGGAACCTCCTGGGTTCTACTTTGTGCCTTTTGTTGCCCCTCATCCTAGAAACAATGAGGTTAGCTTCCAGGGAAAATATGTGTTTTTCTCTAGTTTGTCCTCCATTGCCACGAGGCTCCTTTGAACCTTGCTGAAGACAAACTTCTCTTATTCACAGACAGGAAGATTGAATTTGGTACACTGATTTCCAGCATGGTAATGATTGCCAAACATAAATATTCTAACAGGTGGTTTGTTTTTTTTTGTTTTGTTTTTAATTCTGAAGATTCACAAATTTTCATGTACTGTAACCTGGGAGACTCTTCAGGAGAACATTTGCAACTGGAAGACACCATAATTTATTTTCTACACATTCTTCAGTGACTCTTGAGAAGTTAAAACAATGACACAGGGAATAGTTGCTGGAATTTCCAAATGCCCTAATCCACAAAACCTGACAAAAGAGCCCCAAGCCCCATTCTATAGACAGTGTCTCTTGTCTCACCATCACAGTCAAGAATACAAATGAACAGATTTCTACTTTAGGATGAGGCTTTCCTCTACATAAGGCATCGTTACTGGTCAAAATTTCCCTGGTGAACAAAACTGAGGGCATAGTTAGCTGGAAATGGCTTCCCAGGGGTTTAACTGCAGGGTGAGCACTCTCCATAAGCTGTTCTCATGAATGCTCACTCCTCTGAAGAGATGAACTTCTTTCTGTTTGCAAACACTATGTTCAGCTTCCCTCGTCAGATTTTAAGGCTTTAATGCAACTTTTGAACTGGGCACCCAGCCCATGTCTGCATACAGGGCACATATGGCTAGGAGCAGCACACAGGCTCATGCTTTCTTTTGCACTGTCTGTTTGAAGTGCCAACCTTAAGCTTTTGCTCAAGGTCAGGCTAACTACACATTTGTAGTTTCTTAATGTTGTAGTTAGCCCAGGGCAGGTGGCCTATAATCATCTGTGTGGTTAGATTTGTGGTCCTTCAGGATTCCATTATAAATGTAATCCCTAAGCATTGCACCTGCAGTAAGTTCAGCTTTCCAAAACCTCCAAGTCTGGGGGAAGGAGACTCCAGAATCATGCTTTGTTTGCAAGAACCTCTGTGAAACATATACTTTTTCTTTCCTTAAATACTAGAGCTCTGAATGATTTCTGAACACTACAAACACTGGCACACTGCCTGCTGCTTCCAATTAGCTTCTAATTACACAGAGTAATGTATGGAATATAAAACAAGAAGCAAAACTGTCCATTAATATGAATGTGATGAGACCACAGAGAATGTGCCTCTATGAGCTCCTAAACTGACTTGAGCGTGATTGATCATCTTCATTTAAGTTTTATTCCTATGCTGGGTGTTGCTGGGTTTGGAACTTAATAAGATTTGCATCTAGAATATTAGAGCGGAAAGCTTTCATCTCATCTGGATTTCCTGGAATTAGTTTAAGAATTTTAAATAAAGGATGAGGTGGGGAAGGAAAGCAAGTGAGGCACCAAACATCCAGGGCTAGAGCTGTATGATTTTGAAAGATTCTGAGAAAGATACACATCTTGTTGTCACCCCTGTTTCATGAGTAGTAGGAACCTGGGAGAAGGAAAGTCGAGATACTCCTGTACAACACCTCCAGTACTGCAGGCACTGGATGGCCAGCACCACCCCCTTGTCCCCATCCAGCCCTGTGCAAACTGGCTTGTACCATGCCAGTGGAATGGCAGCATGGGGGGGTTGAAGAAGATACCCCAGAAGGAGCTGCCTGCATACCTGTCCACATCTGGTGATGAGGGGACTGCAGCACCTCTCTGACAAAGAAAGGCTGAGAGACCTGGGGTTGTTTAGTCTGGAGAAGAGCATATGGTGGTCTAAACACTGATCAAAATCTAAAGGGTGGGGAGCAAGAGGATGGGGCCAGACTCTTGCCAGTGGTACCCAGCAATAACAAAAGGGCCTTTGGGTGACTGGAACACAGAAGGTCCCACTTGAGCATGTGGAAAAGCTTCCTTTCTGTGAGGGCATTGTGAAACTGGACGAGGTTGTCCAGAGAGGTTGTGGAGTCTCCTTCTCTGGAGAGATTTCAAATCCACAGAGATGCCATCCAGGGCAACCTGCTGTGGATTACTTTACCTTATCAGGGGATCTCCAGAGGTTCCTTCCAATATCCACTATTCTGGGATTCTTTGATCTGCTCAGTCAGTTCCCCCAGGCTGTACCCTAAGTCACAACCTCCACCAGGTTGTCTTTGAGGCTTTGATGAATCCCTGCTGGGATGGACATGGGGACAGTTTAGCTCATTTGCCTCACATCAGCAGCATCTAATCCTCCTCAATGGCACCCAGGTGGAGGGCTGACTTCTGGGCCTTGCTGAAGCTGGGCCAGCTGGCTGCTCAGATCCTCATCAAATAATTTTGGTTGGAAGGGATGTTTAAGATCATCAAGCCCAAGCACTGCCAGGTTACCACTAAACCATGTACCTCAGCACCACAGCTACATGGCTTCTAAATCCTTCCAGGGATGGACACTCCACCACTTCCCTAAGCAGCTCTATCCAGGCCTGGACAACCCTCTAGGGAAAAAATAAATAAATTCCTGATGTCCAAACTTAACTGCCCCTGGTGCAATCTGAGGATATTTCATTTTAACCTGTCACTTGTTCCTTGGGAGAAGAAACTGACCCCTGCTTCACTCTAACCTAATTTCAGGTAGTTGTAGAAAACAAGGTCTAACCTGAGCCTGCTTTTCTCCAGATTAAACAACCCCAGTTTCCTCAGCTGCTCCTCAGAAGATCCTCACCGTGGCAAGTGTTTTCCACTTACCTTTGTGGCCACTGCGCCTGCTTGGGCTGTGTCCTGTGTGCTCTGCCCCACCAACCAGAAGGTCAGGAAGTGAAAATGCTTTTTGCTGCACAGAACAGCTTCTGCATGGAAATGGAGAACATAGCTCTTTAAAAGTGTTTGCAGCCAGAAAATCTGCAGATGACAAAGGTGAAGCAAAGCACGAGGTGACTTTGCAGAAAGCACTGAAGAGATCAGTAACAGTCTGGAAAAAATTCAGCGTTTTCCAACCCTCTATCTATAGACATAGCAATCAAGCATTTAAGGAGACAACGAACAGTAGGTAAGAGAGTGATATCTTCTCTTTAAAAAAGAAAACCATTTTTTTTTCCTTACCCATGCTGCCCTTCATAAAGATCAATTCTTTTTTTTTTTCTGTTGCTTTCTTTAAAAAAACAACCACGATTTAATGCACAGAGATTTCCTCCCCCTGCCCTTTCTTCTAGTCCAGCTGAATCTATTGAAAAGAATAAAGCCTTTTTTCAACACACTCAGGGTTCAGATAGTGGAAGATTCTATTTGAAATTAAGTATTACCACCACTACTCTGGTGTGGAGGTGTGTCGTTATTTACCTGCGTATTGTCTGCAGACACCTAGTTTCATGTAGCTCAACTTCTATATTAACTGCAGCAATGCACATAGATTCCTCCTTTTTGAGTTTCTCTTCCAACTTTTCTCTCTCCTCCCAAGCAAATCCCATACTTACAAGGGAACATCTTGCACAATCTGTATTCCTGTAGCCGCAGGCAAGGAGAGAAAGGTTTTTTTGGTTGCATCATTCACAGGTCGTTACTGACATACTCTGCGCAATTTATTATGGCTATAACACACCCGCTGCTAGACGTACTGTGACTGCAGTCAGGTCGTGTCCCTGCAGGGCATTTGTCCTCCAGGACTAATATCAAAAGGTGCTTCGGGAAATATTCCCTGCAAGTCCTTTTCCTTTGATGACTAATATTACAATTGTATGGATGACTGATGTGACATCTGTGCTTCTACTACCCTCGCTTATCCTCATCCCCAGGAGCATTAGTTCTGATAGACACTGACGTGAAAAGAAACCCTGCTCAGGACTTAATGAATTTGAATGTCTTAGTAGAGATGTTCTGAAAAGGAGGCAGGCATTCAGAAGAAGAAGAGAGCAATCACTCTGCGAGAGCTGAGCACCCACAGAGTCAAGGACATGAGACACATGGACCCTTTTGGCAATCTCAGTCAGCGTCTGTGCAGTCCAGCTTACACAGCTGGGCCCTTTTTAGAATTCTGAAAGAATTTCTTCGTTTTCCTTGCTTGGTTGGCTGGTTGTTTTACTTTCAGATCAGTTAACAAACAGGAAATAAAAGAGGACATCAAACAAAATGACAAACAGAGCTCCACACATTACACCGCTCAGCTGGGAAGCTCAGTGTGAGTCCCTTTGAGGGGCAGGAGTTCCAGGGGTTGTGCATCCATAGCTGTGACCTGCTTCTCAGCCCTTCCCTTTTATCCTATGATTATGAAAGGACTTTTTATTTAACCAGCACAGGGAATCCTTCATTTCAGTCGCCCAAAAGCCAGACCACTACTTAATTTAAAACATCAATGGAATGAAAGGAGAGTGAGAAACAACTAATGAGAGGTATACAGCCACCATTGCCTCTGTGGACCAAGACACCAGGTGGTGGGAAGCAACTTTCATCAGTATGCTGACCAAAAAAAGAAAAATCTGTATTTTATTGTTCTTTTGCCAGATTCACCAAATTGATTCAGCAAATTGTTTTATTAGTCCTACATTAAAAACAAACAAACAAACAAACAAAAAAACCCCAACCAACAAGTTTGGCAATGACTTCATGGCATTGCAAAACAGAAGAAAAAAAATACAAACAAGACCAAAACCAAACAGAACAAGAAACAACAACAAAAAAACCCCAAACAAACAAAAATCTTTGCTTGTTGGCAGCATGAAATCAGCATCATTTAACTAAACTGAAATATTTCTGATGGGACAAATGATACTTCTTAAGCCCAGGGTAGATTCCCAGCCTTCCACCTAGTCTGTGGTTCCAGCCTTTGCTCTCACACCGCTTGAATTAGCAGGCATGAACCATTCCAGCCCATCTTAACTGAAAGAAGAGAGTAGCAATTTTTTTTTTTCAATTTAATTTGGAGCTACTTTTATGTCACAAAGATTTTTAGAGCCACTACTTCAGCAGATGGAGCTTGTCCAGCATTCTGATTTTGAAGACCCTTAGAAAAAAAATCAGGGGAAGCTGTCAGAAAGTTTAGCTAGTGAATTTTGCAGTCTTGGTGTCCCCATGCAGGGAGTGTTGTTCTGCTTACTAACCCAGAGAAGCATTTAGTTAAGAACTGAACCCTAAATGAGAGCTCAAGACTGATCAACCATACTCACAAATGAACTCTTACAAAATGATGTCTGGCCTTATGTCACATCAGCATGAGCAAAGCTGTCTGGTGTTGCCTTACCTTTTGAGTTAGCTTAAAACACCCATAATGACACTGCATGTGCATGGTCCATTAATTCATAAATCTATACTTGACATTTTTGTTTAGACACAAATATCTGTATTTTAAACAAATAAAATGTAACTCACCATGACAGGAGCATCCTAATGCTCAGCAGCAGCAAAGCTCAAGGCAGAGAGCAAGGGTGTGATGTCAGCCACCACCTCTTCCACCTGAACCTGCACCACAGCATCTAGGTCCAGAATTTCTGAACAACTTTTACTAAACTTCTGAGCAGCAAATATATTCACAGCATCTCAGAGAGATGTGATAACAGGGGCAAAATGTGGGCTGTGAATAAACACAGAACAACATCACAGCAGGCAAGCAACAGTGTTTGCAGCATTATGTGCACTTACCAGCAACACTAGCAGACTGCAAGAGTGCTTTTAGAAGGTTTGGTATGCCCCAGGCTGCAAAGCCAGGGCTTCCTTAGGCATGCAAACTCATGCTGAGTTTACAATCTAGCCTTCTGTGTGGGTGGGTGAGACACCTGAGTGTAAGCAAAAGCAGCCTTTGCCTCACTGACTAAGATGTACAACCTCTGTAGCACAAGAACATGAGAGAGATTTCTGAGAAAGCTTTGATGTGCTGCTCCAGCCTCACAGCAACATGACTGAAGCCCTACCTAGGCAGACAGTTTTGCCTTACAACTCATCATGTGCCCCAGGCAAGTTATCAGTGTCAGAGCTTTCTGTGTTTGCAACATCTCTGTAGGATTTTGCAGCACTCAGACTACCAAGGAAGGGGACGGGGATCAGAACAATAATAAATCTGAGGAAGAAAGGCCCAGTTAATGTTTGTTCTAGGCTTAACGAGCCATAACAGGCATTACAGAAAGCGGTGAAGATCACAGAACACAACAGTGGTCTCCCCAGTAAACTGTCCAATATTTAATGGCATAAAGATCTATAATCTAAGCTCAAAGATCCATGTCACTGTGAATAACTTCTTACAAGGTTCTGATTGAACACTCAAACCTGCCATCAGCACGTATGATGGACAGCATACTGCAGCACACAGAGGATATTTGCTTTAAATGTTGCCAAAGCTGAACCCTGAGCTCTTTCTCCTGACTGTGGTAACACAGTTTTGGGCTACCAAAGCATTTTGGCAGCCAAAGCCCTGAGTACTCAGCAAGAGTACTGAATTTTAAAGTCCTTTTTGCTGGTCTGGCTTATCTAGCTCAACAGTAAAAGGTGAGATGCAGAAGGACCATTTCACTGGCACTGTTTTGCTGGCAAATCTCTTAAGCAGAGACCGATCCGAACAGAACTGTAGATAAAAGCCAGAATTCAGGTTCATAGCTCACAAACCACTGGGTACCAGCTAAGACCTCCTACCTGCCTGTCACTGGGCTTTTTACCTGCAGAAAAGCAACCCGAGGGAAAAGTTTTAATGCCTTTTACTGCAGCTTAAATTGGCTCATCATTGATGTGAACTAAGTTGTTCACCGGCAACTTCCTACAGGTTTTTTTATGCATGGTGACTCATTAAACCAAAGCAAAGTGACCCAAGCAGCAGTGGAGCAGTCAGGGGAAGAGAATATGGGTCTCTGTTCTCCCACCTGACAAAGCAACGAGAACAAGACTGACACATACTGACCCTGACCAAGGCACACGTTTCTCCTTCCATCACTCCAGTTCTATTGAATGTTCAGTCCAAGAGACCTTTCACAGAATCATAGAACCGTTCAGGCTTGAAAAGATCTTTAAGACCATTTGAATTCAACCATTAGCTAACACTATCAAGTCTGCTGCTAAACCATGTCCCACAGCAACATGTATACCTCCAGGGGTGGTAATTCAGCCCCTTCCTTGGGCAGCTTGTTCCAGGGTTTGAGAAAAATCTGCAGGAAGAAATTTTTTTTTTTATATTCAACCTAGTCCTCCTCTGGCGTAACTTGAAGCTGTTTCCTCTTGACCTGTCACTTGCTACTGGAGAAATTAAACTGATCCCCACTTTGCTCCAACATCTTTTCAGGTAGTTGTAGAGAATGAGAAGGTCTCCCCATCAGCCTTCTTTTCTCCAGGCTGAACAACCCTGGTTCCCTCAGCTAGTCCTCAGAAGACTTGTGCTCTAGACCTGTCAACAGCTTCATGGCTCTTCTTGAACACACTCCAGCACCTAAATGTCCTTCTTATAGTGAGGGGCCCAAAAATAAACCAAATATTTGAGGTGTGGCCTCACCAGTGAACAAGTAAATGGGGTCAACCACCTCTCTAGCCCTGCTAGCCACACTATTGCTAATACAGGTCAGGATGCTGTTGGCTTTCTTGGCCACCTGGGCACACTGCTAGCTCATATTCAGACAGCTGTTGATGGGCTCTTTCACTATTAGTTTTTTTGGTTCTTTAAGGCAAAGTTCTTTCAGGCTACATTTTGGGCTGATTTGCCCCACTAAAGATGATTATAGCTCAAGTAACAGAGAACAAGTTTTCCCCAATGTTTGTATCTTACACTGAAGACAGACAATAAACAAGAGATCATCTTGTTTTGTTTTTTGTGCACTTTCCATTAAGTCATTGAAGCTCAATTTTTAAGTAACTGCATGAACACTCTCCAAGTGGAGCACTGCAGTAGTCCGTAGCAATTCAAGTGACACCTGGGAAAGAGAAGCAGCCATTGAGTAATGGATAGCTGGGGAAGTCATACATGTCAGCCACACTTGATCCCCCAGCTGGTAAAGAACTGAGTAGATAGCAGCAGCTTTCTTCTGCACTGATGCCACTTTAAACATGTAATTGCTTCCCATTGGGTTCTTCACTTGCAGTAGTGCAGGAAGAAAACCTAGACAGAACCTTATGCTGCTAAGGAGCAGCATAAACCCATGGGGACACACATGAGGACCAGATTTGTCACTCATCTTGCCGCAGTTGCTGCTCCTGGGGGAAAGCTCTTTAGCCTTGCAGTAGTTGCCACTCTGCCAAAGCCTCCTGTCTTGCCCTGGCAGCAGCCATGCAGAGCAATCCAAATCATTTGAGACAGTGAAGGCAGACATTGGGACCATAACACTTTTGCCATCCCACTACTCTGCTTCTCCCTTTGCTTAAAATAAAAGCCCATTTCTGTCTGCTGTACAGCCTGAACAACATCCTTCTGACTCATCCTCTCCCTCACAGGGTGGTAAATCAAACTTTACTTGTGATCCTATTCCTGATCCTTCCACAGTCCAGCAAACCCAAAGCTGGTCCCATTTGCTGCCATCAGCTGGCAGCAATTCGAACAGCTCCAAGCACCACTCTAGCTGGTTTGCAGGGAATCTGAGCAACTTCCATCAGCCCTGCAGCACACAGGGAGGACCACAGAGCAGAGTGAAAAAACCCAGTGTTCACAGCACAGCTGCCTGGAAGGGACAGAGCCTAACCAAGAGAGACTGTGCTCCAGACACCTCAAAGCAGAATCAGTCAAGACAACACTCAACAGAGCTGACCAAAGCATCCTCCAGACAATTTAAAGAAGGTGTGTTATTTTTAATATGTGCATTTGAGGTGTTCATGTGATTACTAATATTATTATTCCTCTTTTTTAACAAGTTGAAAAGTACAGAAAGGAGCTAAAATGTTTCCTGATGTATTTTGTTTCCCTTTAGATAAACAAACCTTTAAACGTTCAGAAAGATGCTCCAGGTTTAATTTCCCACAGGCACCACCCATGTCATTCCCTCAAAAACACATTTGAGGGAATGCTCAACCAGTTCTCCTATTGCTATTCAGAACTGAGAGTTTCTCTTTTCAAATCAAAGTAGTCAATAATCAGCAACTCTGCACATGCTGGGAGAGACCTTACCAGCATGTGACAGATATTTCTTGCACTTCTGTGAATTGGTGCACTTATCTACAGGCTGTGACATTTCTCCTAGGCTACTGAATCCCCTTACTGGTGCTGTTTTGTCTGACACAGAGCTATGTCAATAAAAGAGCACAGGTTAAGTCCTATGGGAAACCAATTTTTTTTCTGATGGCTCATTTTGCCTCGGTGCCCACACACCAGTAGAGGCAGAAGCAAACCCTTGAGACAGATTTCACCTCCGCTAAATGAGCGTGGGTATCACAGAATGGTTTTGGCTGGAAGGGATCTTAAAGATAATCTGCCTAAATTTGGCTTCTTCCAGTTTGAAGCCATCACCACTCATCTTGTCACTGTGTGCTTTTGTAACAAGTTCCTCTCCACCTAAGCTGTAGCCCCAGCTTCAAATACTGGAAGGCTGCTTCCAGTGCAACTGTAGCATTCCCGGTCGAGCTGTTTGGAGCTTTAAGAAACCTGCTGTAGTTGAAGGTGTCCCTGCTCACTGCAGGGGGGTTAGACTGGGAGATCTTGAATGGTCCATTCCAACCTAAACTGATCCACGATTCTATGCTTCTATAATACATTGAAGAGAAGCCAGCAAATGGTCAGACTAGTCATTATCATCGAGCTTGTCCTGTCCAACCCTTCCTATACCAGTCTTGGAGCAACACCATATCTGCTGGCTTCTCATCAGGTCCTTCACATTGATGCTGCACTCACAGCAAGGAGCTGACTTTTGCCCCAAGCAGCAGTTCTAACTAATAAGGAAAGCAAAGAGCACATTACCCTGCTGTTTCACAGGGAACCAAAGTTAATACAACATACCTCGAGATGAAGTATTTGCTACCATCAGATCCATTCATCTTCTCTGGGAGGAGTCATTTTTGCCAGTCTTATTTGTGCTGGTAAAGGGGCAGCAAAGAGATTTTTATCTGCAAGGAGATCAAAAGTATATTCTTTAGTTTTCAAATCTTCCCTCTTTATCCTCATGGCTCCCATATATGGGAAAAACATGGCAAAGCATTAGTGAGGGTGTATATAAATCACACCAACCACTGATCCTCTTATCCAGTAACCATAACACATTGTACAGCAAAGGTCTTCC
This sequence comes from Psilopogon haemacephalus, assembly GCA_013396835.1. Classification (NCBI taxonomy): domain Eukaryota; kingdom Metazoa; phylum Chordata; class Aves; order Piciformes; family Megalaimidae; genus Psilopogon; species Psilopogon haemacephalus. The sequence continues at coordinate 266,144 of VWZI01022754.1, forward strand.
TCTGAGTGAAGAAAAAAAAAAAATTACATTTTGCTTCCCAGCATGCTGAACATTCTGCTGGTTATTGCTAACTACTGAAGGCACAAAAGGTATAGCCTTGGTGTGCTCTTCTTCCAACACAGAATAGGAACATCAAAGGCAGCAGTTATCTGAAACTGCCCTTTCCCTGCCTCTGCATTTAGCAGTGGCCTGATCTTCTCCTCTGAGTTACCGAGTTTAAAGAAACAGTACTAGACAAATGCATCAAAAATCCACTTTATTATAAACATCACAAGAACTAAATTATCTGAATGAGGGAACTGAGGACAACTGCGGTAAGTTTTCAGGTGGCACCAAGTTAGGCAGATGTGTTGATTTGTTTGAGGGTAGGGAAACTCTACAGAGGACTCTGGATCAATGGGTCAAGGTGCATGGGGTGAGTTTCTAGAAGGCCAAGTGTTGGGTCCTGCGCTCAGGTCACAACAATCCCATGCAATGTTAGAGGCTTGGGCAAGAGCTGCTGGAAACTGTCTGGCAAAAAAAGAACCTGGGGTTGTTGGCTGACAGCTGGCTGAAGATGAGCAGCAATGTACCCAGGTGGCCAAGAGCATTCTGGCCTGTATCTGCAGTAATACGGCCAGCAGGGCTAATGAAGTGCTTGTGCCTCTGTACTCAGCATTTGAGGTGAGGTTACACCCCAAATACTGGGTTCAGCTTTGGGCCTCTCAGCACAAGAATATTGAGGAGCTGGAACAGGTCCAAAGAAGAGCCATGAAACTAGTTAAAGGGAACTGGGGTTGTTCAGAAAAGGATGCTGATGGAAGAGCTTCCTGCTCTTTACAACTCATTGAAAGAAGGTTGGAGCAAGGTGGTAGTTGGTCTCATTCTCCCAATAGCAAACAATAGGACAAGAGGAAACAGCCTCAGGTTTCACCTAGGGAAATTTACATTGAACATTAGGAACAACTTCTTCCCTGAAAGGGTTATCAAGCCTTGAAACAGGTTGTCCAAGAAAGTGGTGGGATTACCACGTCTGAAAGTATTTAAAAGCTGTGTAGATGTGGTGCTGAGGGACATGGTTTAGTGGTGACATGGCAGTGCTAGGTTAATGTTTGGACTTGATGATCTTAAATATGCCTACCCATCGAAATGATTCTGTCATTCTCTAATTCCAAAGAGTTTGACATTAATATAATTAATTACATAATAAAAGCTTAAACAGAGCTAGTTTAAAAGAGGTGAGAAAAAAATTATATGTTGTGTTTTTATATTTCAGTGTTTGAGAATTTTATCACCTCTGCAGTTAATCAGAAAAATCATTACTAAAATCAAAATTCCATTTTTAAAGCAGTAATAGACCACCATTTTGCATATGAAAACTAGTCAGCATGAAATTGTCCTACCTCAACACAAGCTTTTTATTTTAATTTAATGTTCTTGTTATGAGAGTTGAAGAGAGCTCAGCTCTTAGCCGTAAGGAAGGGATAACACACTGAGTCACAGAATTGTCACCAAGGAATTATTCTAGAACAAAACTGCACTGTTTGCATTCTTCACTGCAAAAGCCTTGACAATCTGTCTCCTCCTCACCAAGAAAAACATGTCACAAACATCACCAGCACCTGTGTTTGTCCCATGCAAACCCACCAAGTTATTTACATTCTGGGCATGTCACAAAGTTGTGCCACGCATAGTTGAGGGATGATCTCAGAAATGACTCTGGGATCTGAGCTTTGGCACAGAAAGAAAAGAGAATCTGAAGTTATTCTATGAAGCAACTTGTACAGACTGTTTTTCATCCTAACGGGACAGAGGTGGGCTGCAATTTTTGCTTTAATCTAGTTCTTCCTGAGCAGCTCTATATTTCCTTGCAGCTCTCTTTGTCTTTTCCAAACAGATCGATTCGATTCAGTGCTAGCTGAGACTTCTACATCACCTTGAAAATTTACTTTTGTTCAAAAGACATATATGACTCATCACCTCAGTAATTACAACAAATAAACCAAATCTCCCATCTCTGCCATCCTGAGTGCAGATCCAACCATTGCAGCCTACAGATACCACTTTGAGCACACCGTGGAAATGACAGGGATGAGGAGCTGCAGCTGTCCTGACCTCTTGGTGCAGAGCAGAAGCAAACCCTGCTCCCCTCATGAGCTCTGTGTTGTGAAGGGCAGGGGAATTAATGTGCCTGAGACAGGAATTATAAAAGTAGAATAATTTTATTCCCAGAACCCCCCACCTTCAACTATATACAGAATTTAATTTTATATTTATTAACAAGTTTTGATTTGATTAGGGGGAAAAAAAAAAATCTTCAGAAGGTGCTATAGAAACATTCAGAAATTTAGGAAGTCAGAAAACAAAAAAGGCTAAGCCATAAACAGCTTTTACCCCGCTAATAATTTGCTAAGGAGAGAATTAAGGGAACAACAGCTTACTCACAGTGTTGAGGAGAATGAAGCTCGTTGTGGAATCCTTGCTGGATTCCCTCTGCAGCTCGACTGGTTCTGGCTATAACATAATACCCAATCAGATTCAAAAGGCAAAGTCCAGGATTTCAAAGATGTGTTTACCATGAGGCAGAGCTCTTAGAAATCACTTCCTCCAGCAGTGACAAGGGAGAGCCAAGCTGCTTCAAACCTTCAATCAGGATACAGCCAGATAGCAATGGGAACCTGGCTGTTAGGAAGGTCCCAGAGGAGCTGGGTCCAGGTGCTGCCAGCAGATCTCTCGAAACGGACCCAGGACTTGCCGAGCCTGCAAAGCTGCAGGGTGATGCAGAGTGGGGGACTGTCCAAAAGGCAGGGACAGCACAAACCTAAGAGCCATGCAAAAGACAGGAGCCATTCAAAACTGTGATGGTCCTAAAAACGAGGCACTTCTTTGGAAGGCAGGGCTTTGTAAACACGGGGAGCTTTTCCAGGTGGGAACCTTTCCAGACGGGATCCTCTCACACCTTTCCCCTTGCCTATTTATCCCTTTTTGGACAAGATGTTTAGTTGCCAATACACGGTGGGCATGAAAACTCAGCCAGTACCAGCTCAAATCCCTGTGCATGCTGGCAGCGTGAGCCTCAAAACATGCCAAAGGGAGCTCTGCTGTCCCCCCTGGAAATCCCATAGGGTGGGGGGCAGGAAAGCAGCTTCAGGCCTTCTTCTTCTCCCATCCAAAACCCATGGAGGGGGGAGGTGGGGGAGAAAAAGAAGGAATCTGGGGTGTCCATGACACTCAGCAGTGAAAATCTGAGATGATAACACCTCTCCTCATCAAGAAGGGAATTTCAATTCAGTTTCTCAGTTAAAATGAACTGAGTTTTTAAAATAAATGGTCTGGAGCATGAAGCACGCATTTGTATTACAGTTGGTGGGTTTATTGCATAGTGTACATTTGAGTGTTCTTTAGAAGGTGAAGCATTTTTCCACTGAGAAATAAAATACATTATTATTTCTGGTTCCATAGTTATTTGGATCACTATGGTGCATGGCAGTTGAGATACTGATGAGTATCTTGCTTTTTCCTCATCTCTCAAAGGAGCCTGTTGTTTGGATTATGCAATCATTTTGTTAATACCAGGACAGATGGCCACTATGAAAACACACAGGGTGCTCTCTCTGATTAATACTTGCCAATATCAACAGGAAAGAACAGAATTAAATTCATGAACTTTAGACAGAAAGCACAAACTTGTTCTTCAGCATTGAACAGTGTAGCATCCAAGCATGATAGGGGTTGCAAAGGACCTCTGAAGATCATATTGTCCAACCCATCTGCTAAAGCAGGATCATCCAGAGCAGGTCGCCCAGGATTTCAGCATCCAGGTGGGTTTGGAATCTCTACAGAGAAGGAGACTCCACAAATTCTCTGGGCAGCCTGCTCCAGAGCTGCAAAACCCTCACAGGGAAGATTTTTCTTATGTTTAGGTGAAATCTCCTGAGTTCCAGTTTGAGCCTGTTGCCCCTTGTCCCATACCTGGACAGCACTGAAAAGAGTCTGGCCCCATCCTCTTACCCCTTACCCTATATATATTAATAAGCGTTGAGAAGATTCCTTCTCAGTGTTCTCTCCTCCAGCATAAACAATCCCAGGTCTCTCAACCTTTCCTTATCAAAGAGGTGCTCCAGGTCCCACATCATCTTTGTAGCCTCTGCTGAACACTCTCCAACACTTTCCTCTCTTGAACTGGGGAGCCCAGAACTAGGGCAGAGTAGAAGATCCATTCACCTGCTGCTCACCATCTTCCTAATGCACATCCTCCTAACACGTTCATGCACACAGCGACAGACTCTAGCTGTGCAGGTGGCAAAGCTGGAATAACCCAAGACAGGGCCTGAAGTAGCCTTTAGAGGTCATATAACAGAAAGCTGCAAGTACCTCCCACTTGGCAGAAGGTCAAATTTAGAGGGGATGCAGCGAGGATCTGGGGCTTTGCTGTTGCAGCCACCTGGAAGGTTTCCTAACATCAGACTGAAATGACACCTACCTGCTGCAATTGTTTATTCAGCTCCTCCTCCAGCAGCCTTCTTCAGTTTGGAAAAATGTTCTGATAGCTCCCCGAGGTCACCTCAGGACCTAGCAACTCACCCTCCTACCCCATTGCAGCACAGTATCAACACCTGCTCAGTAACTTCTGCCCTGAGCTCTATAAGGCAGCCATATCATGTGGTGTGAGTGAAAGTGGTCTTCTACCCCATACAGAGAGACCCCATATTTCACCTTGAAGGCTTGCAGACTTAACCGCCAAAGTCAACAGGCTCTTGTTGCTGAAAGGAAGAAGTCTCACGTCTGGAAAATTTCCATCCTCTTGATGCTACTGGTTTCCCGTGACGTCACTGCTTCTCAACCAACACAGAGGCTCTTAGACATCACTCAGTAACACCAGGAAGCCTATTTCCAAACCCACAGAAAGAACTTGTGACAGAGCAGGTCACCAAACAACCAGAATATTCAGTAAGAAAAATCCCCACAACTGAGGAAGATTTGTCTATTTTAAAGAATTAAGAAAAGTGAAGGAGTTTGAAATTTCAATCTCTAATGTCATAATTTCACTGTTCACAGGAATAAAACTGGGCACTGCTGATATGGGAAAGCCTGATGCACGATGAAATAAAAATGATAGTCTCTGTGTTGTTAGACATGTCCTCTCTTGTGGTCTACAACCGTGAAAACATTTGTCAGACTGCGGTAAACACAAATATCTGAAAATCCTTAACCAGATGAAGGTGTGAGAAAAGACTTGGACACCACTGCTCTTGAAGAACTTCATGTCTGCTTAAACCAAGTGACACAGCAAGTATTCCTCACCTTCCCAATCCAAACGTAGCTGCATACGCTGAGCAGATGCTCTAGCAGATGCTGTAGCTTCACAGAATATTGATGTAAGCTTTGGTAAACCTCAAGCTGAAACCTGACATTTCTGTCACCTCAACAATGTCACTATAAATTTCTTTGGTGTCAAGCCTGGTGTCATTCCACTGCTTTGCTTTGATCACTTTTCCTACATGGTTTGTAATGAAAAAGCATTGTAAAGAAGAAGCCAGAAGTGTTTTTGCTCAATATTCTGTAGCACCAGTACAAACAAAGCAGAAGCATGATGTGTCAACTAAATCTCCCTAAAACAAGAGGGAAACCTCCTTTCCTGTGAGGGTACCGAGTCCTGGAGCAGGCTCAGAGAGGCTGTGGAGTCTGCTTCTCAGGAGAGATTCTAAACCTTCCTGGATATTAACATGGCCAACCTGCTCTAGGTGACCCTGCTCTAGCAGGGGTGTTGGAATAGGTGATCTCCAGAACTCCTTTCCAACCCCAACCATGCTGGAAGGCTGAAAGTCTACGTTTTTCCCCATTTGAATTCTCCTAACAAATGCTCACCTGATTTAAAAGTTGTGTTTGACCTTAGAGTTCAATGGAAGCACACGAAGAATGAAGGCAACTGATACAACTGTTAGCTATACTTTCCCTAAATGCCCACCTCAGCACAGCTGTTGGAGGCTGCCACAATCCCAATCATTTCTTCTCTGTGAGGAACTCCAAAGATTTCAATCATGCATACAAACTCTACAATAAGAATTTGCCACAAGCCTACAACATCGCTGCTGCAGCAGAAGAGTATTTCAGTTCCTACAGATAATGCTGAAGTCTTTTCCCCCCCAGATCTATTGAGTGAAACCTTCCCATAAAGGCACTTGCCAGCACTGCCTCTCATCTCCCATCAGCAAGTTCAAAGTGTGGCAAAATGAAGATGCATTTCCCACGCACATTAAAATTGTTCTTATGATTGCAATATTTGTATCCCCAAGAGCAGCAGAGTGTTTGAGGTGGGTGGAGAAACAAATATTCTAATCACATTCTTCTGAAAGCTGAAATTTTATTTCAGCATCAGTTCTGCCTTTTTTTTTTTAATTTTTCCATTTTTTATTTCTTTTCTTAAGTCAGTGAGGGCTATGAAACGACAACAAAACCATCTCCTTGTAGCTTGCTGCTTTCCAGTCCATGGTGATTCATTTGCATGTTTATTTTTCTTGTTTGTAATGGCTGGCTTAATATATTTTTCTTTGCTGTTACTATTTTCACAGTGCATCAGTTGAATGGATGCTGTTCTGTGAGATTTCTAGCTGTTGAGTGCTTAGCCCAGGGGAGGTCAATCTGCAAATCCAACAAGCCAACCAAGTGGCATTCACTGGTATTTCTGGTCCAGCTGGTTAGATTTTTACCACACTTCTAGCATGGGTTGCAGCTACACCTCTAGGAATGCCAGCAGTTAGTAAGATAGTTTGAGGTTCGTGGTCCAAGACCATGGTGATACAACACAGAGCACAGCTGACAGCTGCCACTGAGACTGAGAGCAACGTCATTCCAAACCTCAAGATTTACAGGGTCTGGGAAGTGAAAGAAATCCTTAAATAATGACTGTAGGAAACAGGGGAACACAAATGGCAACACCAAGAAAACAATAGCAAGATCAAGACTATGGAAACCAGGAGGGAGGCACACAGATCACCACAGGCAGATGCACAGGGTAAGAGTAAGTAATAGTAGGTGACAGTTCACTGTGTGTTTATATATGTCTTCACAGAGCACTTTGAAATACAGGAGTAAACTCCTGGGAGGCTTAAAGGAGTTAAGCTAAAATAAACTCCTGTTATTAAGCTAAAATAAACAAAACACTCCTGCCTTAGGAGAAGAAGTAGATAAGCCTAGTTATAAGAAACTTTTTAACTAGTTAGAAAAAAAAATCATATATTTAGAATCATAGAATTAGTCAGGGTTGGAAGGGACCACAAGGATCATCTAGTTCCAACCCCTCTGCCA
>VWZI01022754.1:273475-298002 GCA_013396835.1 Psilopogon haemacephalus
TTCATATATATATATGTATGATGAGGCCTTTCCATTCCTTCTTCCTTGTTAGTTTTGATGCCTCTCCAGCTGATTTCCTCTGCATTGCAGCTCTTCTGCTGTGGGGCTTGGTATCCTAACAGCAGGCCAAAACAACTGGTTAAAAGATGGAAACACAGCAAGAATCTAGGAGAAAAAATTAGCTCCAGTCACTCTATGCTCTCCTTGCTCCTGGGAATTTTTAGCTAAAGCAGAAGCTGGGTAGAGAAGGGTTCAGAGAAGGCAAGGGTTGCTTTGCTCTGAAAATGGGGAGTTTCTATTTTGAAATACACAGGAGCTCTCAGCATCAACCAACCAGACCACACAGATGCATCCAAATATTCCCACATCACTACATTACCAATATTCCACAGATATCTCTGCCCTCCAGGCTTCTAAGACAGACTACTGGAAAAGATGAACTGTGCTCAAAGTATTCCTGAACCAGAGAATGTATAAAGAGTCTGAACTCAGGCAGTTCCTCAGGCTTTATATTTTTGCTTGCCACTAGCTGGCAATTACCAGAAATTTTAGATGATCCACTAAGCAAAACCACAGAAAGGGTGGGAGAGGGAGGGAAGATGGTATATAAGCAGAACTAAGAGAAGCTTCATGCAGCCACAAGTTGAAGTCTCCCTTTAACTTCCGTGAACAGGTTGTTTCAGCGCTGATCGCCTAAGATATGCCAGTCTATTATGCTTGCATTCATCCAAAGAGAGCATAAGAATATTTAATGTTATTTTTCCCTCCAGGTTGGCAACTCTGGAAATTAATATTACAGCACATCAAAATGTTTTTGAAAAAAAAAAATGTTTTCATGAAATAAAGTTATTTAATGACATTTTGAGTTTAGTCAGCATAGGTGTCTGATGTCTCAAGTGGAGTCACAGAATCAGAGCATAATGGGGGTTGACTTGGAAGCGATCTCTAGAAATCTAGTCCAAACCCCTGCTAAAACATGGTCACAGCAGGTTGCCCAGCACTGCAATGTCCAAAAGGGTCTGAAATCTCTCTAGAGAAGGAGATTCCACAGCCTTTCTGGGCAGCCTGTTACATGCTCTGGCATGCTCACAGCAAGAAATCTTTTCCTTATGTTCATATGGAATCTCCTGGGTTCCAGTTTGTATCTGTTGCCAGGGACCACTTAAAGTCAGACCCCATCCTCTTTCACCCTGCCTTTTAAATACTGATAAGTATTGATACTATCCCCTTCCAATCTTTTCTAATAGGCAGGCTAAATACTCCCAGGTCTCTCAGACTTTTCTCATCAGAGATATGCTTTAATCCTCTCAGGATCTTTTTAGCCTCCACTGGACACTCTACAGTAGTTCCCTATGTCTCAAAGTCACAAAGATCTTAAACGATAATGGAGGAGTCTGACCTTGGGAATCTGAAAATGGGTGTTTTGACAGCTTTAATTCATAGAGAATGAGGGAGTGGATCTCATTCCACTGGGGAATTTCAAAACCTTATATGTTGTTGGAAGATAGAATTTCTTGTTCCTCAGCCAGCTCTTGTTAGCATAGTCATAATAATCATAATCAGAGAGTTGTGTATTGTCTTTAATCCCCATAGAACCAAAAGCAATTTGCTGGTGGTTGTGATCATAAAAAGGACTTACAGATCACTAACACTGGCATTCCTCACCAAGTAAAAGAGGTTGGTCTGAACTGAAGTGTAACAGCTGTTGGAGAAAGCACAGAGTCATGCTTGAAGAGTAAGCATCAGGAAAATACAGCAACTAATTGAACAACAAAGGGGGTTTAAGTAGGCGACTTATTATAATTGATTTTTGGTAGAAGATGAAAGAAAACAAGAATGCAATCTCATCTGAGAGGATATGTAACAATCTGCACTTCATTTGCAGTCTTAGAAAAAATTCCTTCCAACTGCACTTGCTCCTGAAACCCCAGTCCCTAAGCTAAGCATCATGGGCCTGGTTCTACCTGATGCAACAAATCCTAAGTCAAAATAGTTTGGATTGGAAGAGATCTTAATGATCATCAGGTTCCACACCCTCTGCCATGGGCCAGGGACACTTCCTACTAGACCAGGTTGCTCAAGGCTCTGTCCATCCTGGCTTTGATCTCTTCCAGGCTAGCAGCCTCCACAACTTCTCCAGGGAACCTGTCCCACTACATCAACACCCTCACAGGGAAGAATTTCTTCCTGATGTCTAAACTAAACCTAAGTCCAGGAAGTTTTGTGCATGCAGTTCATTACAGTGTTTGGAAAAGTGACCACTTCACCATAAACACCTTCTCCAAGACCACCAGACTGAAAGTGAAATGTTGCAGCAGCTGTTTCCACTTCTCTCATATACAAAATACTGGACTTTTTTAATTGTTACTGTAAATACTCATCTGTGCAGTTATTTGAGGTACTGATACCACATCTAGAGAGCCAAACAGCAAAGCCAACTGATATGATTCCAAAGAGGTGGAGAAGACATTAATCATACATGCAGCTTCAGGATATCTACATGCTAATTTCATGTCATTTGGGGCTCAAATTCAAGGAATACCTCTGTGAGAGAACATTACACTTGAAGGATTAGTTTTGTGAAAAAGCAATGCAGATAGAGGTCTGACAATGTGGAATCTTCCAAGAGCTTCTTGAGACAAGCTTTAGCTAAACTCACGCCTTCTGAAGTAGAACTTCTGCTCAAAGAAAAACAACCGCCTCTGGCAAAAGCAAAGAGAGTTGTGAGATACTGCACAGGAAAAATACAGGACTTGTGGAAGAGACAAAGTTCTGCAGAGAAGATGTGCAGGAACTGTGCTGCTGCTGTGAGAGGGATGTCATTATCCTTGAAGTGAACACTTGCATGCTGAAGGCAAAAGGGACAAAAATAAAGGTGTAAAAGATTGTGTGACTGATAAATAAGATGCTGTATCTTCTGAATTTGTTTGAATTTATCAGAAATAAAACTCTACTTGTTAAAATGACAGCCGGCATCTCCTCACATCAGGTTTAGTTGTGCTTTGAAGTCCCATGGAAGCTGCCAAGTAAAAGCTACTAAAAAAGCCTAATCACATTTGTTTTCTACCCTCTTTTTGGTGCTATACCAGAATAAAGGGAGCCGAACCAGTTGGATTTGAGCATCACCTCATTGTCCTCAACCAAAGAGGCATTTTACAGGAAATTTAACATCTTCTTAGAGTCGCTAGAGACACTCTTGCTCCCTAACTGAGGCTGCCAGGTGTATCTCCTGCTAAGGCTGAAACATATGGCAGTTCAGAGAATGTGGATGTGTCTGCTGTGTCCCTGCCCAGTTTGGATACAAACTAAGTCAGTCCAAAATGTTTTTGTTACAGCCTTCTTGGTTCAAACCAAGTTCTACTTGGACTCACTCTAATGCTCATGCTAGATGCCATCACACATCTGAAACTGGCAAAAAATGAGAGTTTAAGCAAAACTGAATACTGCCCACACTGGGAATCTCTAAACCCAAACAGGTTCGGTAGATGTGGGCCACAGTTAAAGACAGGTAAAGATTTAGGGATGGCAAAGCAGCTTCATCTGAAACTATATCTTCTCAAAGTAATGGTTTTGTGTCTTTTATGTTGAGACATTTCCAGAGAAGCGTTCCCAGGCAAGAAGAGAACAAAGAACAGGAAATGGTCTCGATCCTTGATACAACTCAAAGGGGAGGGGGATAAAGCGAACAGGTCCTGAGCACAATTTAAAATGCTGTTGCTTTTTTTTTTAAACAAAAGGCTTCTCAGAGGAAGGAGCACAAACGTGACTCTGCTCCTAAAGGGAGCCTGCATTACTCCCACACTGCATCCTCTCAGGAGGCTGGGAAGTTCCCAACAGCATTGTGGAGGCTTCCTGGTGTTTCTCATTAGGCTTTTTAGAAGTTTATTTGGTGAAATCCCCAAGGAAAAATTAATAAGGCTGGTTCTGGTTAGGCAGAGAAATTGAGTTCTGAATGATGACTTCAGTGGTGTGTTACCAGATCTCCTTGACTACAGCTGAATTCTGCTCATGGTGAACCCTATACACATACCACCCTTCTTCCATAAGTCTTAACAAAGATGTCCTAGCAAAAGAAGGCTTTGTATTGCTAAGGAGCTAAAGGTCAATGGACTTCTATGCAAGCTGTTTGGTGATGGAGTCAGATGTCCTGCTGACAAAATTAAGGATGGACTTAAGGCTGCATCATCGTTTTCTCCTGCTTTATTTTCTAAAGCACAGCATCTTGCCTGCCCACACCTGACAAAAGGTTTCTTCTCTGCATCCTTTCTGTAACTTCCATGGCATTGTTTTCCACATGCTGGAAATTTCTCTATAAGATGAGAAAGTTGTGGGTCTCCATCTGGTCCAACCAGCTCAAATCTCTCTTCCATTGATTTTCCACGGACACATAGTAGTATCAGTAAGCACTCAGGGTCCAATGGCACATGGACTTGAGGATGCATAGCTTTTGGAGCTCAACTCTTCAACCTGACAAAGTTAAGACAGAGAAATTATTGTCCCCTTGTACTCAGCTCTGGTGAGGCCATGTCTTGAGTATTGAGTTCAGATTTGGGCATTTCATAACAAGAAGAATGTTGAGGTGCTGGAGTGAGCACAGAGGAGGGCAACAAAGGTGGTGAAGGGCCTGGAGAATAAATATCATGAAGAGCGACCGAGGGAGCTGGGGCTGAGTAGTTTGAAAAAGAGGAGGCTGAGGTAAGACCTCATTGCTGTCTACAGCTACCTGAAAAGACATTGTGGAAAGGCTACTGCTAGCCTCTTCTAACAGGTAACTGAAGACAGAACAAAGAGGAATGGCCTCAAGCTGAAACCAGATACGTTTAGATTGGACGTTTTTTCTAAGAGTGATCAGGCATTTGAATGAGCTGCTCAGGGAGGTGGTTAAGTCACCAACCCTGGATGTGTTTAAAAGTCGTTTGGATGTGGTACTTGAGGATATGGTTTACAGGTGAACTTTGTAGAGTAGGGTTGGACTAGGTGATCTTGGGGGACTTTTTAAAACTGGAATGGTTCTGTGATAATGAATGATCTTGGAAGAGTTTGCTCAAAATTCATTGATTCCTCCCACAGTTAGTTTTAATTAACAAGTTTCTACTGTGCATTTTACCCACAGAAACTTCAGCAATCCAGGCACTGCAAAAGCTCCCTCCAAAGTGCTTCTGAAGGTCATTTGTTTTCTGTTTTCAGCTAATGAGTATCAGACAAGGCAGTAGAGCATCTTGAGAGCAGAAGAAACTTGCTGCTTTCTCTCAGGAATGGGTATCAAACCCTTTTTTCCTCATCTAGAGGCAACTGTTTCAGATTCTGTTTCACATCCCTCCTGAGTCAGTAAGAAGCTTGAGGTTTAAATGTAGAAAGAGAAAGGCATCAATAAAGCAAGTACTGTTACAGACATCCTCAGGATGACCTGTATGACAGGCAGACCACGTCCCTTTCTAGATGTCCATGCAAGCACGAAAACATAACTGGGCTATACGGCACTTTTTAGTTTGGGATTTGGGTTTGGGGGTTTTGTTTGTTTGTTTTTTAGTTTTCATTGTTTACACACACCCTCATTAAAAAAAAAAAAAAAAAAAAGGCAGAATCAAATTTTTCTTTCTCGAGTATTCCATATCTGGCTGCTGCACAAGACAGTAGCTATTTATTCCTATCAGCAGTTATGTGGAGGAGGCATATGACCATTAACCAAGGTCATGAGCAGCTCTAAGGGGGTATTAATCCCAGCTGCCCATCCTACAGGAACAGGGAAGTCCCTTTATTCACACACCTAGGCAGTTTTACTACAGACTCCTGATCTCCCACACCATCATCCATCGAAGCCTACACAACAACACCAGCACTGTTTTAATCCACAGCAACTGATTTGCTGGCTGATGGGAGAAATGTAGTTTTAATGGGCAACTGATCCATCATTAAATCAAAGCTCTGGAGGTCAAGAATGATCAGAATCAATTTTTCCTTTCACCATATCAAGTGACTTGTCTGAGCTCCAGCTCAAAAGAGACAAATTTGCTACTTTATCTGGCTCTAGAGAGAACAGCCTTCAACCAGGGAAGTGATTTTGTCAAAGAGTCACTGAAAACTGGTACAACAGCCCAGCTATAACCGCGATCAAACAACACAGTTCCTGTGGTTTAGTGACTTCAGAAGGGAACCTGCTTTGTGATTAAACTTTTATTTTAAGAAGATGAAAGCACTACCAAACTCCAGACGTTTGGAAGAGATTAGAGTCCTCAAATGAGACTGTGAAGATAAAGGGCAGAAACAGAGGAAGAAAAAAATGACTGTACAGGACAAATAAACAGTACAGTTCTCAAGGTACAGCAGCAGGTCAGATGGCAGAAATCATCTGCAAGGGAATTGCAGCCCTGAATTGCTTGGGAGAAAAAAAATAAGAGACATGTAAAGGACACGACATCAAATTAAGCAGTAAGAGAAGGTGTGAGAGGAGATGCCAGTGTTACGGACTCTGTGCTTGCTGTACTTGCCCCAACTAGCCAAACCTAGTCCATCAGTACCTGAAGGATGCCTCAAAAACTTTTAGTATGGCAGGGACTGGATGCCCACCAATAGTACAAGTGATTTGAGGTTCCTCTATCACTAGGTAATTTTTTGCATCGCTTCTGAAACAGGAACAAACTTCTAAAGGTCAGTGAAAATTTTCACATATTTGGGAATATATATTTTCACCTTTAGTATTTGCATCCCTGGGTCAATGAGGGCTGGCTCTAGAGCTCAGCCTCCCCAATGGCACACAATACCAGCTCCTGCCTATGCACCCCACATCCATCCTAGGAAAACAAAAGGCAACCAGCCCAGAGATAAAAGCCTTCCCCTGCAACTCAGGATGCCGCTAAGATAATTCTGACTTTACACTTACTTGCTTTCAGAATAATTTTTCCAGCTTTGCTACTTAACATGAGTTGAGGGGAACTGCAGGTATCACTTCATCTAAGATTTGCAGTTGGGATTTTCCAAAGAAACTAGGCTTGTCTATCACAACAACAAACAACACAAACCAAAACAAGTAGTAGAAAACAGCAGAAACAACTCTTACAACTAAATTTTAATTTCACAAAATCACAGTATTGTGGTGGTACCTCTAGAGATTGTCTATTACAAACACTAGCACCACTCCCCCTGCTAGCTAAAGCAGGGCCACCTAGAGAAGGTTGTCTATGATGACAATGTCCAGGAGGGTTTGGAATTTCTCCAGACAAGTAGACTCTGCAACCTATTTGGGCAGCCTGTTCCAGTGCTTTAGCACCCTCATAGGAAAGATTTTTTTTCTTTGTGTTTGGATGGAAACTCCTGGGTTCCACTTTGTGCCTGTTGCCTCTTGTTCTGTACCCAAGCATACTTGAAAAGTCTGACCCTATCCCATTGCCCTTTAGATACAGATAAGCATTGATAAGATCCCCTTTCAAACTTCTTTTCTCTGAGCTAACCATCCCCAGGTGCCAGACACCTCTCCTAAGAAACACAGGCTTCAAGACTTCATTCAGAATGGTTTTATGTAGGTTGGATGATCACAGAATCATTCTGGTTGGAAGAGACCCTCCGGATCACCAAGTGCAACCATTATCCCTACTCTACAAAGTTCACTCTTGAACCATGTTCCCAAGCACCACATCCAAATAACTTCTAAATGCATCCAGGGCTGGTGACTCAACCACCTCCCTGGGCAGCCCATTCCAATGCCTCACCACTTCTTTCTGTGGATAAAGTGTTTCCTAACATTCCATTTAATTTGAACAAGACTCCTATTCTCTCAATAACAACAAACTGAACATCAGAGCCTAAGAGCTCTTCCCTGTGGAAATGCTAACACTCAGACACCTTCACCCTCATAATTTGGCTTTCATTTGGTTTTCCATTGTAGCAGCATGTAGCGAAGAGTGCAGAGGAATCTACCATCTCATCAGCAGCTGAATGCATCAGTCACTCTTGATGAAGAAAGCAGGCTAACTTTAGGTGCATAAGCACAAATGTGGAGTGAATTGATTGACTTTTGTATTACAAGAGATTTAATCAACAAACAGAAGAGAACTGGTTTTTAAAACTTTAAAAGGATTTGGGGCAAGTTCTGCACTGCATTTGGAACAACACCAATTCTCATGTGAATATTTGCAAAAACATCCTTATTTTTACTTGGCATAAGCTAAGAACTTATTAAAAAAAAATTAAAACAATTAAGGGATTTTTTTTTTTTTAAATGGTGTGGAAGATTTAATGCCTGTTCTACATCTGCACTCACTTTGGCTGAATAAATAGTTTTCCATCTCTACAGGATTTTTGTTTTTTAATCCTCATAAAGGGACCTCTGCCCAATGGACATAGGGCAAGTGTAATCAACGTCCTGCAAAGCTAGTTGAAGATGATCCTACTCACTGCAGGGAGGCTGGGCTAAATGATCTTTAAGATCCCTTCCAACCCAAGCCACTCCATCATTTTATGTGCCAAAGATCTGCTCTCAGGCTGCGTCACAAAGATGACAGCTGCACACTGTGTGTCACAGTCAGAACCAGAGTCTTGTTCAACGAGGAAAGATGGCAGCTGTGCAGAGTCACTTATGCTCTCCATTAACTATGTCTCAAACCCAAGAATCTCTAAAACCTCCTTGAACCCACCTGAGGGAGTTCTCTTTCACTATATGCAGAGATACTCAAACTTGTCGGGGCCAGCTCAGCCAGCAGACCTCCACTGCAGCTCTGTTGGTACAGAGCTTTGTCCTGGCTAATTTTACTTCGCATTATGCAGATCCTCAAAACGTGTAAAAAAACCCAAAACCACCAAATACTAGATTTTTAACTCCTTCAACTATTCTGCTAAGAGACCATGCACATAGAAATATTCAACTCTGCATGAAGCAGTGTGGACAGGCATCACCATTAACAGATCCTTTATTTGATAGCACATATCCTTTGCCCCAAGCACAAGATGGGGTGAAGAGTACTATACAGCAGAGCAGGAGACATGGTACTGAAACCCTCAGCACCCTCCTGTACAAAGCAAGCTATAGCTGCTATCACAAAGGCTCCAAATACTGTTATTAACCATGATAAGACCTCTTCTAAATATACTGAAGAGTTTTTGTTGATTAGAGAAAGCAGCTCTGAGTTTCTAAGCCAGGTGCTGGACATACTCCAAGAAGTAGCATCACAGGGACTTCTGCAGCAACTGGTTTACAGCAGTGTTCTGTCCAGGGCTGGTCCTAGGATGACTGACCAGTTTAAATGGGCACAAGGTCCCACACAGCACTGTGGAATGGGGAACTTGTCATCTGACAAGACATCGTACAAAGTAGCGCCCTCTCTTTGCACACAGTAGGATAATGAAGATGGGACACTGGAAAGGGGGATAGAATTCTGTAGCTCCTGATCAAGTCTCTGTAAACCCCTGCTTCATGCTGAGGAAGTAAGAGACTGGTTTATACCACACCAGTATTTTTTCCTAAGTAGTCAGACTGGCATAATATGGAGAGCTCTAATGGCAAAGAGCTGGCTCTCTTTCTCCACAATGCCTGTGCTTTCACTTTGCCCGTGCTCTTTCAGACAAACCAGAGAGCTCTCTACAAAAAATGCTTATCTCAAAGCCTAGCTGTCTTCTGTGCAAAGTGATACCAGAGCCTGCAGAAATCCCCATGGCAGCCCTGGAATGGAGCATCTAAAGGCATCAGCACAGGCAGGTGATATGAGGTTGCAGAAACAGAAACTTCTAGTTATAAGAAATAAGCGTATCCTGAAACCTTGGAGAGTATTCTGTAAATAAATGCCAATATTTAATAACAAAATTATTACCTGGCTTTCATCCTACTTCCAGAACTAGTCAGAGAGAGGAAATAGCATAGGTCAGAACTTTTCAGAGAGAGGAAATAGCATAAGTCCATTTTATGGTGGGGAAACTGAGAAACAAAGCAATAAAAAGATTTGTCTGTAGCAGTCCAAAAGACCCATGACAAAGCTGGTTATCATTCTGAATCCTACCTTGTGCTTGGGACATCACACTTAGACCTGGTTCCCCAAGAATGCTCTGTTAGTGCTCAACAAGCTGCATCCTGTCTCTGGTGGTTCAAGACCTACTGTCATATCAGCCAGCACACAGTGTCTTCCTCTCCACCATGGGAGAAGGTCTGCAGTTCCTTGGCAGCTGCTGGGCAGCCTTAGGGTGGAGGCCTCCAGCACACACCTCAAGCAAGTGAAAAATCAGAGCAGTTTGTGTTGGAAGGGACCTTTAAAGCTCATCTGGTCCAAGCCCTCTGCAGTCAGCAGAGACATCTTCAACTGCTCAGAGCTCTGTTCTGACCTGGAATGGTTACAGAGATCTACCATATCTCTGAATGACCAATATCTATGCTTTACCACCCTCAGTATAAAAAAATCTCTTCTTCAGATTCAGTTTGAACCTCCTCTCTTTCAGTTTAAAACCATCACCCCTTGTCCTGTCACAACAGGGCTTGTTAAAGTGTCAGTCCTTATCTTTCTTATAGCCTCCGTTTATATAGTGACAACCCCCTCAAAATTAAGTAGAAGAAAACACAATTTTTACCCAAAAAAAAAAAAAAAAAAAGGCAAGTGAAATATTCACACGCATTGATAGACAAGTCCTGCTTGTCACACAAGTGAAAATGTTACAGAATCACAGAATTAACCAGGTTGGAAAAGACCTTTGAGACTGATTCCAACCTATCACCTAACACATTCTAATTAACTAAGCCATGGCACTAAGTGCCTCATCCAGTCTCCTTTTAAAGCACCTCCAGGGATGGTGACTCCGCCACCTCCATGGGCAGCCCATTCCAATGCCAATCACACTTTCTGTGAAGAACTCCTTCCTAACGTCCAGCCTGTCCTGACGCAGCTTAAGACTGTGTCCTCTTGTTCTGCCACTGGGTGCCTGGGAGAACAGACCAACCCCCACCTGACTATAACCTCCTTTCAGGTGGTTGTAGAGAGCAATGAGGTCTCCACTGAGCCTCCTGTTTTCCAGGCTTAACCACTCCAACTCCCTCAGCCTCTCCAGTTGAGCTCAAAGAGGTAGAAAGACGCTTTATTTTCAGCAGTTGCCGAGAAGCATCTCTAAACTTTGTCCTCACTACTGACAGGATGGTTGAGCAACAGTTTGCTTTACGACATTCAAACTTCCTCTTGTTTTTTCACTCCATTATGAAGACATCAGAACACACCACAGGGAGAATTTGGCCTGCCTTGAGTTTAAGCTGTTAGTGAAATGCTTCACCTCATACATCCCTCACACTGCAAATGTTGTGCTAATATGATGCAATGGTCAAGATGAGGATAAATTGTGGCTGTAAGCAGAATTTCCATTCCACTTCCAGAACTACCTTTTCAGTGTTATGTAATAGGTCAATATTCTGAGTAAAAACTAATTTAATAAACACATCTATTACAAAACCCAGTCAAAAATATGAGGATGTTCACCTCATTCTTAGTTTTTTTCACTGTGTCAGGGACAGAGCAGAGAATTAAGGCTGTGATTACTTTGCTGCTGCTCCATACTGCAGTTCATTTAACACATTGGGACACTGAACACTCATGGAAGAGTAATCATCAACTCAGCATCAGTGATTTAAGCACAAAACCGCAGCAGTCACAAGCAGCTGAAAAACTCAAGCTACTATTCACAGCTCAGTCTCTGTCCATTCTGAAGTGACAAACACAGCTGGTTCTGGGATCAGTTCAGAACAGTTTGGCCTAAAACTGCTAGAAGCAGGAGTTGGCTTGCTACAAAACTTGTTCTTCCACAGAAAAAAAAAAATTAGATTGTAGAACATTTTCCAAAGCTTCTGCATGCATTTCTGGAATAGCTAGATGAGTTTAAACTGTTTCTATTATTAACAAAACTGTTTTGCTAGCTTCAGAAACCAAGATACTTTCTGAAGTATTTATTCAGCAGCCATCTACATATGAAAGAGAAAAAAAATCCTCCTTATTTAGCTCTCTTCCTGAGTAGAATAATTTTTTGACAAGACAGGGAAATGCTAACAGCTGGTCACAGGTTGGAATCAAGGCAATATCAGAAGTCATCATTAAATCATCTGAAAAGAGACCAACTAATCCAGGTTCAACAAAACAGTCCAGACTTCCATCACCCTTCTGGGTTAAAGTTTGTGCCCATTGCTCCTTGTCTTGTACCTAGGCACTGAAAAGAGGAGCCCCATCATCTTGCTCACCACCCTTTAGATATTAATAGGCATTGTTAAGATCTCCTCTGAGTCTTCTCCAGGCTAAACAGCCCCAGGTCTCTCAGCCTTTCCTCCTCACGGAGATGTTCCGGTGTCCTCAGCATCTTTGTAGCTTCCACTGGTCTCTCTCTTTAGTAGTTTTCTGTCTCTCTTGAACTGGGAACAATACTCCAGATGCAGCCTCACTAAGAGCATAAAGGTGGGAAGAGAATCTCCCTTATCACAAGTTATTGACCAGAAGTCAACTTTGGCTCTCTTATAATATAGTACTCTAAATGGATGATTCCCCAGTTAAATTAAGATATGAATCATCAATTTTGAAGGTAAACATGCTTGGAATGTGACTAACCCTCTTTGGAAGGTAATGAGCCTCCAATTTTTTTCCAGGCTAATTAAATCTCACTGTTCCTTGTGGTTATTCTTTCCACAGATGTGTAGAATGGAAACTTTAAACCATTCCGAGTAGCTATGGTCTGCTCATGACTGCTCGGAACCATAAATGTATAGTACTGATTATTTTTTTTTTTCCTTCTCTCTCTTTCTTATGTTTTCAGGTTTTTCTCTTCCTGGTCAGCATATATTAAATAAAGGGATTTTATCTTGTGTCAAAAAAATGAGCAACAGCATTCCTGATCCCACCATAGTTAATCAGAGTGTTCTTTTTCTGCCTCCACACAGCATAAACCATAGGGCAGGCCCAAGAGGAGGGATAAAACAGTGTTAAGTAATGAGCTATTTTAAGCATGTGAAGGGATAAAGTCTTACACACCACAAAAGTCTTCTCTCAAGGGGCCTCTGGCTGGAGATGGAATGAAATTTTCTTGCACATCTAGAAGATGCACCTAGCAGTCTTGCAGCCACCTATTAACCATGCTGCTGTTGGAAAAGTCATATTTCTGGGTGGCAGAGCCTGTGCACTCACAGATCAACTCACCCCAGTTCAGGTCCCTCTAACTTCACGCTCTTCCAACACACAACATGCCTCTTGTAGAGACATCTCTATTGCAGGTTCAACTTGAGGATTTCTCTTCGTAAGCACTGTTCAGGTTGTGTGGCCTCCTTTGCTGCACTGAGGATAGAAGCGTGAGCTGATCTCTGAACTGCAACAACAATGATAATTTTTCCCTCTTTGGATTTATTTAAGCAATCTTCTTATATGAGGATGTGCATGGACCTCATCTATCAACTGCTTTAAAAGAGATGCCAAAGGTCATTGAGTTAGTCATACTACCTCCTTTTAAACCAAAAGGATTGGCCATTGCTTAAACAAATTTTAGGTGGGCAACTGAATGGAAGAGACCAAGCAAAAAACCTGAACGAGCAGGGGCTTTCAAAAGCATTATACTGTTAATTCAGCCAAGAGGAAAGAGCTACATTAGTTACACATCCAATCAGGCTTACTAACTACGCTCATTTTAAAGTAGTGACTGACATGGGGAAGTACGGATGCGAATTTGCACACCTAGCTGCCATGCCATCATTAAAAGCCATGCTAATGGCTGGAATCACATCCACTATGATCACAGAGACAGGAGAAAAGGGCTGTGTTTATCCCTTTGGGCATTACTCACGCACACACTGATTTATAGTTATACTTATTCCAACAACTTAAGCTGTGTTTTGGTCTGGGATGGATAGCCAGAAGAAATATGAAGGCAGAATCAAGCAAAGCTCCATCTAAACATAAGTTCACAAACGTCTGATCAAGTTTATTATTTTCACCAAGATGCACTTAATTTTAAGTCTGTTCTAGAGGGAAATTGCAAAATAAATACTGACTTGTTTAATCTATTTTTAGTTTCCATGACCTCTGATATCACTGCATTGCAAACTAAGGTCTCAACATTCACCGATTCATCACACCAGAATCAGAAAGAATTTCACCTCCTTTCTAGGTGCTACATTTAAATACATTTAAATGTCTGTACCCTACAGAATTTTTCCACAGGCCAAAACAGGTCCCCACATTATAAATACCAATAGCCATGGCACTGGCATCTGTTTAATTCTTTTCAATCTAGAAAGAAAGCAAAAAAGAGTAACATTATTTATAAGCTCAGCTACGCAGATTAAATCCTGTTCTGGAGAGATTTTGCAATATGTTAAATCTTGGTTTCATTCTGCCTGGAAATTCTCCAAAGGAATGTTTCTTTCCATTGGAAAATGCTGATTCATCAAAACCAAAGCATTTAGCAATAGTGAAAGGCCAACTACAATAGAAACCTATCTTCTACTGGAATCTTGGCTCAGGTTCCTGCCAGCTTCCTTAAGGCTCTGTACTGTACAGATGGGAAACCACATCATCCAGAAAGTTAAAATAAGAAGTATGACAAGGGCAAGCCATTCACCTGGGAAGGAATAACAACCTGTTCCAGAACAGGCTAGGGTTTGACCTGCTGAAAAGCAGATCTATGGAAAAGACTTTGGAGCGATGGTGGGCAACACATTCCTCATGAGCCAGCAATGTGCCTTTGTGGCAAAGATGGCAAATGGCTTACTGGGAAGCATTAAGAATAGCATGGCCAGCAGATTGAGGAAGAGTTCTCTCCACATCTACATTGCCCTAGGGAGGCCACATCTAGAAGATTGTGGTCACTGTTGGGCTCCCCAGCTCAAGAGAGACAAGGAACTACTGGAAAGAATCCAGTGGAAAGTATGAAGATGCTGAGGGGACTGGAGAATCTCTCTGAGTAGAAAAGGCTGAGAGACTTGGGGCTGTTTAGTCTTGAGAAGACTGAGAAGATGATCACTTGTTTATTAATATCTAGATGCCTGGAGTCAAGAGAGTGGAGGCAGACTCATCACTGGTGCCCAGCTACAGGACAAGGGAGCACAACAAGACAACAGGCACAAACTAGAGCCAATGAGTTTCCACCTGAACGTGAGGAAAAGCTTCTTTCCTGTAAGGGTGTGAGAGCCCTGGACCAGGCTGAGGTTGTGAATCTCTCTGTAGAGATTCCAAACCCACCTGAACACTACAGTCCTGCATAAGCTGTTCTGGGTGGCCTTCTTTTAGCAGTGAGGTTGGACTAGATCCCCAGAGGTCTTTTCAACCTCCAGCATGGCAGGACTCTGACATGGAGATAAGATCATGGAAAGTTCATTAGCTCATTTCAAATATCCTACACTCCCAAGGTTTCTTGTTCTGACACAATTCACCTGGAAAACTTTTAGGCTAGATGGATTAAGGGTCTGGAGAGGGTCCTCATGCCCAGAAGGTCCCACTGCTCTCTGGGTGACAGAGCTCAGAAGAATGCTGTAAAAAGCACAAAGTTTGTTTGGAGCACAAAGCATATGATTCTACTTCTGAAAAAAAAAAACATTCCCTACACTTTAACAATTTCTGATTTGTTTTGCAATTACATCGTGTTTTATTATTTAGATTAACTGAAAGACATTATAATGGGAGTATAACAGAGTTGTGTATAGTCAAGAATCCACTGGCCTGTATCTGGGAAAGCATCCCATAACTATGCAGCTCTCAACATGCTGCTGAGATGGAGGCTGGGAAGTCCATTAAATATCTGACATTTTCCATATGCAGTATCAAACAACTTAGTAGTTGCTTATCCTAACACATGACCTGCAACAGCTCAGGTGGCATATCAAAATACTGTGGTTTAATTGACAGCTCTTTGTTTTCCTTGGTATCTCTTTCCTGAGGTAGACTTTTATAATTGCTCTTTTCTGGTGTTCTGGATCCTTGCCTTTCTTCCCAGACCTCAAAGACATTCTGCCTTCTGGATGCCTCAGAGGGGCTGGACTGAAATAATTTGGGGCACTGTGAAAATTCAAAGCCACAAATAACCATTATATATGGCTGTAACAAACAAAAGCACCACATCAATGGCACGAATCCTTCAAGTCAATACTAAACTCCTATAGCTAAAAGACATTTCTCTGGAATTCCTCTTCTCCCATCTTTTGTCCTACTGACAAAAACCTTCTCTTTTTTTCCCTCATTTGCCTAGAGATTGAAGGAACTCTCACTGGACTTGATCTTAAAGGTCTCTTTGAGCCAGAAATATTCTATTTGTTCTATAACTCACACAGATTTTGTTATTCTTGGTGAAACTCCTCAGCAGAATCCAAAAGGATAATGGGAATTATAGAGATCAGGAACATTTCAGAGTTTTCAAAGAATCTTATCAGAATATTGTGAGGCTGGAGCCATGACAGCTACTTGCCACCAATCTCCACTACAAGGAGTATTGAGCACCAAGTGCTGGGAGATGAAAGGGAGAGCAGAATCTATTAAAATCATAACGTAGGATTTCCACTGCTCTCTTCTAAAGTTGTCTTCTCTCAAAAAGTTTGACCTTTGGAGGACTGCTTCTTGGAACAACTTGTTCTGGAGCACACAGGGGAGAGGATGTTCCGACCCTTGTTCCTGAAGACACATAAGCCTCTCTTGGCACAGCTCAAGCTAATGAACAGTTACCACCATGCAATCAAATGCAACAATCTTGAGGAAGACATCACCAGGGTGGAATACATCAAAGGGACATTCAGCCTACTGCTAGAGCAACATTAAACTCCAGGAAGAGGAATTTTAATCAAAACTTCATTTTGCTAAAGACATCCTGAAGCATAAATGCACACATTGAGGTACTTCACAAAGATGTTGCTCTTGATCTGATTGAAACACAAATCCATCCATTAGCGAAGAGAAATCCCACCCCAGTTGCACAGTAACCTTAAGGAAACCAGAAATAAGAAATAAATTGAGAGAGAATTCAGGCAAAAGTGTTCCACATGACTCTTGGGCAGTGATCCAGAACCTGACTCTCAGGCATACAATTTCAAAAGATATAGTCTAGCATGTAAGAGGAGAGTTTATTTTCTACAGCAACAAGAAGACAAGAACCTGCTTCACAAATAACAGAGTTCCAACATGGTTGTAAGGAACTTCCAGAGATTACTTGGTTTAGCTCCCCAGCTGAAACAGAGTCACATCCAGGCAGGTTTGGCATTTCTCCAGAGGAGCCTCCACAATCACTCTGCGGCAGCCTGGTCCAGTGTTCCAGCACCCTTACAGCAAAGAGGTATTTCTTCTTGGTCAGATGGAAATTCCTGCGTTCCACTTTGTGCCTGTTGCCCCTTGTCCTGTCACTGGATGCCACTGAAGTGTCTGGCCCCATGTTCTTGGCTCCAACCCTTATCAATAAGATCTCCTCTC
Organism: Psilopogon haemacephalus; assembly: GCA_013396835.1. Taxonomy (NCBI): domain Eukaryota; kingdom Metazoa; phylum Chordata; class Aves; order Piciformes; family Megalaimidae; genus Psilopogon; species Psilopogon haemacephalus. The sequence continues at coordinate 290,860 of VWZI01022754.1, forward strand.
AGTCTTTTCCAGCCCCAGGTCTTTCAGCTTTTTCTTGTAAGAGTGATACTCCAGTTTCTGTATTAAGGCCATCTACTAGAGGGTTCCTTCTTGTATTCTTTTCAAGACACTCAGATGATCATACCATTTGAGGTAAGGAGTAATTACATTTCTCAAGACTGCAGAGCATCTCTTTGCACTCAGTATAAGATATGCTGTCTTGAGATATCTCCATAATAACCTTTCTCTATAGTCCTCTTGTACAACCTCTCTCCTCTTTTGAAAGTTCATTTGCTTATGCCAAAAGCCTGCTCTGATACCATACAGCTGTATAATCTCAAACCAGAGTGCTGTGTGAATGGAGGTGGTGTGGCATATGGGGCTGTGCAGTCCTGTCTGGGCTTTTCACTCAGACACCCTCTACTCATTGGATTGAGAGATGCATTTGGTCCTTCTCCCTCTACCTTGCTGAACTTTCACTTTTTCTCGAATTCTTCACTGGCCTTGTCACCAGAGTCATCTGGTGATCACTGGACTCATCTAGATCTGGCTATCCTCACTGTATCCACAGTGTCCTCAAGGGTCTGGTCAGACAGCACCTATCAGAGAAGTTCCTCGCCACATGGTCACCCCCAGCTCTGCTTCCCAGCCCCCTGACACATAACATTCACCAGGGTCACTTCAACTGTCTCCTGAACAGTGCCTATGTACCAGCTGGTAGGGACAAGCCAGCACTAAACATCTGCTGGATCAATACTTCAGATGAGCTGCTAAGCACTGATGCTGTGATTGCCTCATCTTGGGAAAACTAAAGTGAACTGGACTGATGTTCACATTGTGATGGAAAGTTTTTTGGCTGACTTTGTGGGGGGTGGTTTCCATCCCTTTGTGGAACTGTCGTTTATTTTGTTTCTTGTTTTTCTTCTTGACAGCTTGCCAGGGTCTTCTGGAATAGATTATTCCTCAGCATTTTCCAAATCTCTGTCCTTACAGCACAGTGTTTCCTCCCCTCAGCTCTTGTCCCTGCAGTGACTCAGCCCTGCATCTCACTTTCCCTTTGTTGAACTTTGTGACAATTTTTTCAGTTGCATTGCTATGTGGTCAAGAGAATTACGTATACACTGTGCCAAAAAAGATGCTGCAAACAGCAGAAAGAAAAAGCAAGGAAACTATTTGTTTGCTTCATGTTAGAAAACCTTTACATTTTATAGCTCAAAACAACATACAGAGCGACACTTGCGTTTATCTACCTGGGACTGGCATGTCACAGATGTTCAACAACTGCTAAATCTGCAGAAAACTTGAGCTGAGAAAACTATTTGTACAGTGGTTTCTTGGGTATTTTTAGGCCTAATTATCATCAGAGGGTACTAACAACACACTTAAGACTTAAAAACCTGATGGAATGAACTGCAGAGATGGGGTCATGAACACACAATAGATCAAGTCTTAAGTCTCCTGGAATAAGAAGGCCAGAACTGGGGCAAGCAAAATAAGCCATTATTGTTATTAAGGGCAGCAAAGCCAGGCAAGGGTCTGGAGATCTTCTGAGGAGTGGCTGAGAGAACTGAAAATCTTTTGGTCCAGAGAACAGGAGGCTTGGGAGAGACCTTCTCATTTTCTATGATGCCCTAAAAGGGTGTAGGAGTGATGTGGCAGTCAGTGTCTTCTCCCTAGTAGCAAATGATAGGATGAGAGGAAACGACACAAGTTGTACTGGGGGAGGCTTAAATTAGACATTAGAAGAAAGGTTATCAAACACTGGAATAGGCTCCCCAAGAGGATGGTTGAATCACCGTCCCTGGAGGTGTTAAAAAGATGCATGGGTGTGGTGCTGAGGGACATGGTTTAGTAACAGACAGTACAGTTAGATAATAGTCGGGCTGATTGATCTTAAAGGTCTTCTCCAGCCAAAAATGATTCTATGATGAGAGATGAAAGGGTTTGGCTCAGTTAAGAGTCATTAGTACCATTTGGTGCTCACCAAGGGACAAACAAGACCTCTCTACCTTTGCTCTAGACTTAGTGCTTTTGTAAAACTTCACCAGTGGTAAGATTCCTAATTCAATGAGGGCTGCTGTAAACAATTCCTCTTCTCTGCAGCTTTTCTAGGTCACTGTCAGGCTTTCACACAGGCATCCTCCCCGAGAGGGATGTGCTGTTGCCATGGCCTTTCCTTAGGATATCACTTATGTAACAGCAGAGGCTCGGTGGTGACGCAAGCCTCTCGCATTCCCGGCCACAGCAGGACAGTGTGTGAAACGTGCACCCTCCAGAAAACAACCACTCCAGTTATGATAATACTCCACTTGGGATTCAGTCTGGAGATGGAGCTGAAACACTGGACAGATTTGTGCATGCCTCAAAGATCAAGCACATCTCTACGCACACAAAGAATTGCCAGGGATACCACAAGGGGTTTTTTCCCCTTCTGCCTCCAAAATGCTCTGCACCCAGCTTGACAGAAGCCATTTCTGTGCCATGCTTTAGGCTGCTCAGCCTTGAAAATTTTTCTATTAATGCTGCTTAATCTACCCTTCAGGCTGACACAGAGGAGACAGAAAGGTCTCTGGTCTAAGATTTCACTGCAGAATTGTTTAGTAACCAACAGACATGGATTCTGTTCCTGCATTTTAGCATTCAAAAAAGTTAAACTATTTTCAGTAAAGTAACAGGAAAAAGGAAAATAGAGGCCACCCCTTCCCATTCTGAAAGCTAGCTAACAGACAAGCTCCTGTTGTACTTACTGTGACTGTATGGTGTGGCTCCTGTCTCCTTTGGATAAACATTAGTCTGGAGTGAGACAAAAACACCAAACCTACTCAGAAGTTCAAGAAACTGATGTTTATACCAAAGTGCTTGGTAAAGCATGATTTTGATAAACAGAGTAGTTTCAGTGACTCCAACATTATATAGAAGCATTTTTTTCCCTTATTTTTAACTAAATTATCATGGAATCACAGAATCCAAGAATCTCTGGAGATCATCTCCTCCAACCCCTCAGCTAAAGTGGAGTTACCCAGTGAAGGCTGCCCAGGATCACAATGTTCAGACATGTTTGGACTCTCACCAGACAATGAGGCTCCACAACTTCTCTATGCAGCCTGGTCCAGGGCTCCAGCATCCTCATAGGAAAGATTTTCCTCCCATTCAGATAGAACTCCCTGGGTTCCAGTTTATGCACACTGATGTTTGTCACATTACTGGGCACCACTCTACAGCATTTGGCCCAATCCTCTTGGCTCCCACCCTTTAGATATTGATAAGAATTAATGAGATACCTCCTCAGTCTGCTCTTCTTCTAAACAGCTCCACGTCTCTCAGCCTTTGCTTTTCAGAGAGATGCTCTAGTCCCCTCAACTTCTTTGGAACCCTTGGTGGACTCTCTCCAGTAATTTCCTGTCTCTCTAACTCGGGAGTCCAGCACTGGACACAATACTCCAGATGTGGTCTCGTAGGGCAGAACGGAAGTCCTGCTGGTCACACTTCACACATTATAACTTCTAGCGTTCAGATATGCTAATACTATATCACTGTACACTGTGAATTAACAGAGATCAAACGTAAGGAAGATCAGTTTGTTCACCAACGGATGGGCTCATCCACATTAGGCAGGACTCACTAAATCTTGTTTGACTGTGAGAGTTCAGTAATACCTGTCTGAGGGGCTCCTAAAATCCTGTGTGTCCTACGCATAGAACAAGCTGGCAGACCACATCAGTCAGAAAAGCTGGTGAACTCCTCTGCCTCAGTGCCAGTCCTGTGTTAGAGCATTAGATGGGGGAAGATGACAGTGAATAAAGCCATGTGTTAACTATACAGACCAGCCAGGGAAAAAAAATAAAAAGGAGAAAAATAGATGTTTGTGGTGTGACATCAGAGGCACAGGAACGATGCTTAACACTCAGTGTGGGAACTCCTTGTCTTTGCATAAAGGATTAATCCTGGCTCCCAGTTTACCCAGTTGTATTAGGATAAAGCTAGCTAACCCCTGAGCCTAAAAGCCCAATAAATACTCAATTTGATTTGGAAGTAAAAAGATATAAAACTTTAACAATAAATAGGAGGTAAAGGGTTTTTTACAGAAGGTGGGAGAAAAGGGGAACCAGAATGCAGGGTATGGGGGAATGAGGAGAAAATTACAGAGGCTGGGAAGAAGGGGAATAAAGGGAACAAAATACACAAAATGGAAATATAACCCGTGGAAGGCAATTGAGTCCAAATGCTGAGATGGATGATATTGATGTTGGATGAAGGCAGGATGTAGGATTTTGATGCTGAGATGCAGTTATTCAGAGTCCCAAAGGAAAAACTGTTGCTATCTCCATGTGTTGGCTGAGGAGCATGTGGTGGTCTGGCAGCAGAGCAATGAGGAGTTGGCCCAGGCAAGCAGGGCAGGAGAGAAGAGAGAGAGACAAGATGTCACCCCTTTTATAGCAAAGTCCTTAGCAGGAAGTGGAAGTGGCTAACCATGATACCTGGGGGGCAGGTAAGACCACCCCTTGGGAGGAGTCAGAAGGCTCCAGGTGAGGCTTAACCCTTTACACCAGTAGGATCATCTAGTGATGTTATTAGTTGCAGTTGAGGGAGGTGGTTTGGCTTTTAAATCCTGGTGCACCTTTACTGTTTCTATTGGATGATGTGGAGGGAAAGATTAGTAAGAAAAGGGAAAAATAAACAAGGAAAGGAAAATAAAGATGTTAGGCTAAGTGTACAAAATGGTGCTGTGTCAGGGGAATAGTTTATCTTCAATGGGAATAATTGATTCTGTCAGCTGAACGTGAAGCTAATTTTCCTCCTAGTTCTGCATAAATGAGATAGAATTATGTTTTAGGGCAGATCAACATAATTTTTAAGGCACAGGAAAAGAAAGAACAATTCTGTTCTATTCAGGCATGAAAATGAAATCCACAAAAATTTTGCAATTTACTATCTAAAATGTATAAACCGCCCAGTAAAGTAACACGAAGACAGATCTATTACTCCTTTAGGGCCAATGTGGAGCAATTTCAATGACTTCACACTGAGGCAAGGGGAGCCTTTTGCAACATGGCCCTGCATCACAGCCCATTTGTACTCTACTCCACAGATCCCTATAGGAAGTACAGCAGAGAACAAAATCTGTCTTGAGTGGTTTTGCTGGTTCTTGCGTTTGCTTTCTACTAATTTTACTGATTTCCCATAGGCAAAGCATAGCTGCTGCATCATTCCACTTATAACAGCTAGAGTTTTCCTCCTAAGTATATTTGAATTTGCCCTGTTTGTACATTAGACTGATCTCATTCTTATCACAATCAAGCCAGGAGACCCTTTTTGGTGGTCTTCAAGCTAGAGAAATTCAAAGAACACTTGGAAATGCCAATCTCAGTGTTCCTCTGCTGGTTCTAGGAGCAGGTTTCAAGAACTAGTCAGCATAGAGAAGGTACAAGTGTTGGTTTTCCCAGTCCTTGACACTTTGCAAGGAGCATGATGATACAAAGGAAGCCTTTCTCAGAGGCCTGTATGGATATCAAGTGAAATACTGACTCTAGGTGATCTAGAGAAGCATCTTCCATTAGCTATGATAAACATTAGATGGGAAGAATTGCAAGCCCTCAGAAGGCATTTTGCATTTATTTGCAAAGCCTCCCTCAAGAGAGACCTTTCTCTGGTCTTAAGTTTCCTTCTCTTCATCTCCTCCTCCACAGCAAGATTACTAGAGTGTCTCCAACTCATCATAAACTTGTCTGACTGACTCTAATGACTGAGAAAACTAGGAAAATTTGAATAAATCACTATGATGACTTGCCACCCTTTCTCAACAATAAAGAAGCAGAGATTGTATGTTGTTGGGTAGCTAACATGAGAAATTGCAGTGACCCTTGAAACCTTTTCTAGACATACTGGGACCCACTATGATGGGCATGGTCAACAGGGAAGGCTGCAGAAACCACAATGAGAAACTCTTCTGGAAAGTTCAGGTTACAGCAAATATGGGAGCCCAGGGAACACTTAATGCATTGCCAAACTGCAATTTAATGTTCAGACTGAATTCATTGCGCTGTGCATTGGGGAGACAGTGTGGTCTGGAGGTTACAGAAGAGGGCTGGGAACCACAAGTATCCTCTTGGGATGCTATCCAAAATGAGCTGCTCACTGTATGATTTGAAGGAAGTCACTTAATCTGATTTCTGTATGCCTTAGTCAATTTAGATATAGAACTGGATAGAAAGCAGGGCGAAGCTAAAACATCCTGGTGCTGCAGTCAGACCTTATCTGTGCAGAATAAATAAGTTCTTTTGACACAGATCATTATGGGAGTGGATACCAAAGAAGGGGACCCAGGAGCTGTCTGCTTCTTTAATGAGAAGAAAAGACAGGACAGGGTGGAAGCTGAGAGAATGGTCCTTTCTTAACACTTCTCTGTATCCATTTGTAAGAGACAAGCAGAGAACATCAAAACTCTGAGATGTGCTTCTCTACAAGCAAATTACAGAAACAGACAGAAGAGTCCTGCATGACCACATGTCCACACAAGAGCCAAAGCCACATAGCAGATAAGTAAAGTGAATCACTTTTAAACATTGCCACTATCCAGAATTTCCTTACTATAGTTAGAACCAGATTATTAGAGGTCTGGAAGCTCAAGGCTTCCTAGGGTTTGTTTCAGATCTGAACCTACAAGATCATGTGGTCTTTCCTCAGGATAAAGTGAGATCACTTTATCCTGGAGACCAGTGACAAGTGGCATCCCTCAAGGGTCAGTGCTGGGATCAGTGCTGTTTAACATCTTTGTCAGCGACATGGACAGAGGAATGGAGTGCACCCGCAGCAAGTTTGCAGATGACACCAAGCTGTGTGGCACAGTTGACTTGCTGGAGGGCAGGGATGCCATCCAGAGGGACCTGCACAGGCTGGAGAGGTGGGCCCAGGCTAACCTCATGAAATTTAACAAGGCCAAGTGTAAGGTCCTGCACCTGGGTCGCTGCAATCCCAAGCACAAATCCAGGTTGGGTGGTGAGTGGCTGGAGAGCAGCTCTGAGGAAAAGGACCTGGGGGTCTGGGTGGATGAGAAGCTCAACATGAGCCTGCAGTGTGCACACGCGGCTCAGACTGCCAACCGTGTCCTGGGCTGCATTAAGAGAGGCATTACCAGCAGGGCAAGGGAGGGGATTCTGCCCCTTT
>VWZI01022754.1:298074-337804 GCA_013396835.1 Psilopogon haemacephalus
CTGGAGAAGAGAAGGCTTCGAGGAGACCTTATAGCAGCCTACCAGTATCTGGGGGGGGCCTACAGGAGGGCTGGGGAGGGACTGTTCACAAGGTCTTGTAATGACAGGATGAGGGGGAATGGATTCAAATTGGCAGAGGGGGGATTTGAATGGGATGTTAGGAAGAAATTCTTCACAGTGAGGGTGGTGAGGCACTGGAACAGGTTGCCCAGGGAGGTTGTGTCTGCTCCCTCTCTGGATGTGTTCAAGGCCAGGCTGGATGAGGTCTTGAGAGACCTGATCTAGTGGGAGGTGTCCCTGCCTGTGGTGGGGGGTTGGAACTGGATGATCTTTGAGGTCTCTTCCAACCTAGACCATTCTATGATTCTATGATCTAGGTAACTATATGATTGTCAAGTAAACAAGCCACCACAGTGCCTCCAAAATGACCTGAATACTGATCCTCATCTCTAAGTATTCTGGGAGTTTGGACTGGAAAGCTACTGAAAAGAGAGGCAGATGAACCCATTACTCCAAATACAAGCTCAAGAGGTGGAGCAAAGAAGAGGAATTCAGTTCAGGTCCTTATTTTGTACAGTAAGGATTTTGAACACAAATTATAGCAACAGCCTATTGTCAGAAGGAGATGGTAGCTCCTGGAGTTTCATTTATGCTATATTCTGCCCCATTTTTTGTCTCCCCAGAGTGACATTACAGTCAAGCTGTGGTGACTGGCAGGGAGGTGTTCAGTTTGCATGATGCCTGGGCTCCTGCACACCTTCCATGGACGTTTCACACAAGAATCCTGGACAGAGCTTGACACACCAAACCATTCAGTTCACCTAGCCCAGCATTCTTCAAGAGCTGCACCAGGATCCAATCTTAAAAAGTGAGCAAGTCTTGGCTACACCAAGATCTTCCCTTCTTGGCTTGTTGTCACCTAAAAGAAAGCGTACAATAGATTTTAATTGCATTTTGATGGTTTCTACGCAAATCTAATTTCTTTAAGGCATACTTCTTTCATAGTTGCTTTAAAAGTCATGTCAAATGAAGATGATGGGAAAACATTCTGCAATAAGTTTGCACTCCCCCTCTGCTCACAAATGACTTATAAAAATCCAACAGTAAGGTTTTGGCAATCGGAGTTATTTACATAGGAGAGAGATGAGTAGGCATGGGAAAGCAGCCTTTTGTTCACATCAAAGGGCCACAGACAAGTTCTCATATGGTACATCTACTCACTTTTATTTACAGACAAGAAAGATTGAGCAACCAGACACAAGCATGAGCGGCAACTAAAGGAGGCTGGAAGGGGGAGAGTGCTGCATTACTTGCACAGGATCAGGAAAAATTGTCTTATTGCATCACATAGGAAAGTGTTGGCTTAGAGTTCAACCCAGGGCAGGACAGCATGGCTCCTGCAGCCTCTGCTTTCTTTACATGGCTCGTGGCATAAAGGAAGTTACTAAGTGGTAATCTTCACTTCATCTGCCTCAGAAATAGTTCCTACTGTACCATTAAAGATTTCAGAACAAACCAAAAGTAACAAAGCAAATTAGGTAACCTTTATCTAAAGTTTTATAAAGCAAACGATAAGCCAAAGAGCTCGAAACAAGAGACTGGGTAAAGTTACCTCCTACAAATGCTGCCTCAGATCAATCACCTTCCATATTACAAAAAGCCATTTTACTGGAGCAAATTTGGCCCAGAAGTAATTATTTTAAGGTTTGGAAAGTGACATCTCAGCAGTGTCTATTGTTTCAGAGCTGAATTCTGCACCAGTATCAAACACAACGAGCTAGCACCTCCAAAATTACTAGTTTAAATTTCCAAGGCAACCTCAACTTGACTGAAGAAGCTTTAGGAAATTTGTTTTCAATACATGTTGCACCACACAGGTGGACTAGTAACATACTACCAGATAACACTGTACATGGTACTTGCTCATCATTACTACTACTTCTTTTTAAGCACTCAAGTAGCTGCTGCTGGTTTCAAGTAAATTTAGTCCACCCATCGCCCAACAAGAATTGCATCAACTTCTGAAAAGCTAGAGTTATTGTGGCAGCAGAAGGCAATATGAAGCCATTTGTTTTTCCCCAATTGGGAACCCCGGAAAGTTACAAGAGCCATTAGTGAGCAATGACAGTTCTAAATCCATGGTACTTGACAGTGAACTCATCTCCTCAAGCACCTGCATGTACAGGTTAATGTGATATCTAACTGAGAAACGTGCACTGAAGGTCTTATAACCTCAACATCTGCCTTCAGACCTTCCACAGCTTATTTCCAGAACATCTGAAAGGTTATTTAGCTCTTACAAGATGGATTGTGGCAAATATTTCCATTCCCTGCACATGGCGGAGCTCTTTGCAGTGCAGGCTAGAGTTGATCTTCTCTGGAGTCAGAAGTCTGATGGAGAGCATAGAGAAAGTTCTCCTAAGATCATAACAAGGCTCACTCTGTCCTATTTTGACCACTTTTCCTGTTATTCTTTTTGTGGGTTTGTTGTTGTTTTTGTTTGTTTCAAACATAACTGTGTATTTAATAATAACAAACACAACCAATGTATTTCACAGATATCCTCTTTCTGAAGGAAGATAACAGAGGCAGTACGATGTGGAAGATATGTCTTATTATTTTATTCCATCACTTCTCTGGGCAGCCTGTTCCAGGTCTTGACAACCCTCTTAGGGAAGAAATTGTTCCTCGTGTCTAACATAACCCCCCCGTGGCACAACTTGAGGCCATTTCCTCTTGTCCTCTTGTTTGCTCCTTGGGAAAAGGGACTGACTTGGAACTCACCCCAACCCCCAACCTGCTTTCATGGAGTTTAGAGAGTGATAAGTTCTCCCCTCAGCCTCCTTCTCTCCAGGCTAAACAACCCCACTTCCTTCAGATGCTACTCACAAGACTTGTGCTGCAGACCCTTCACCAGCTTCTTTGGGCATGCATGAGCAGGCCCAAAACTGAGGTGTGACCTTAATTAGAAGACATCAATATTGTTTCAGATAGCTTGACCTTCTCTGATCAGGGATGAGTGACTTGTGGGTAGGAGGAGCATTTCTGAAGCAAAACATGCATTTAGAAATAATCCCCATGAATTGTTTACCAAAGGAAGAGATGTGTTTACTGTTACAGTCAATGCTGCTTGATCTTCTTAGAAGAAAACAGCTTACAAGGAAGAAGATTAAATGACTCATTAGAAGTTGCAATATTTTTGCTATTCCCAGGGAATAAAAATTTATATTATGACTGATACACAAAATTCTGGACGCACTTGGTTCTTTCTTGCTAGACTGTTTTAAATGCATCTCCCAGGCTTCTGCTCTGGGAGATGAACTTCCTATCTTTATTGCAAAGATAAAAGTATCTGGAAACAGTCAAGCAGTATCTCCATTTCTGATAAAGAAAACCCTCAAAAGCAGAGCTTTTTTTTTTGCAGGTATCAGTTGCAGTAACGAGGTACAACCACTGCTCTAACATCTCTTTTATCAGATAGAAGACTCTGTGTTATCTGCAGGTCAATTACAGAACAGTTTTGACCAGAAAAATATTTAGAGAAGGTGGAATGCTGAGCTTGCCTTTTTTTTCCCTCCCCACATCAGTGATGCTAGGAGTTCAAGGATTAGCTGTCACCCTACATGGAACCAATGCTTGATTTCTTCAGCTGACTGAGGGGATTTGAAGTGCCAAAAAAAAGTTTCCCAGACATTACAGATTAATCTACACCACCTTCAACCCTTCCTGTAGGAGCCATGTTCATTTAGATAACTTAACAGAATGTAAGTCTCTTGGTTCTTAAGGATTTGAGCTCAGCTCCTTCTGAAGAGTTGTAATCTGGAGTAAGTTGGACAAAAAGGGGAAGGAAAGTTGCCTTTAAGACCTCCACAATCATTAACAGGAGACAGTTTTCATAACTCAGTCCTTATTTCAGAAATTGTTTCATTTGAGACCTTTGATATAGAAAAAAAAAAATCAATCACCATTTGACAAATAACAATGAATTTATTTTAAATTTAATTTAATCTGTATAAGAATTCTTTCCAGCTGCCAAATTCCAATGATTGTTAACACAATCAAGAACTTTTTTCACCCATTTGAAATGCTCCCTGGAGTAGCTCAGTCACACACTCTGTCATCTAATTGCAGAATGATTTGTGTTGGAAGGGACCTATAAAGGTCGTCTAGTCCAAACCCCCCTGCAGTGAGCAGGCATCTCCAGCTCCCTTTTCTATTTAGCATGCTCATATGTTTTAGAGTAGAATTGAATAAGTAGTAAAATTGACTATCAGCATGATTTAATGTTTGATTTCCTGGCTGTAGTTTTTTTAATTTTACTATTGGTTCTTGCATAAAAGGTTTTCATCGAGCATGAAGCAGCAAGTGACCTCATTTCTCAGTGTCAAAATATTGACTCTTTCTCTTGCTTTTAGGAAACTATTTGCACTGCAGTTTGTTACATACAGCTCCTTAATGAAAGGTAAAGAAAAGAAGACTGATTTGTGGTAAGTTTATCTCAATGAGGAAAATGTTATCTGCTGCCAAAGTGCCTTGCTCCACCCAAGTGAAAGCCACGCAGGGTGAGCAGGTTGAAAAGTGTCATGCCAAATGCTGAGATATTGATGAGATTTTGGAGAGGTGTGTTGGGGAGGGAATAAGCAGTACTGCACCAAGTCATAACTACTCAGTTTAACATTGCAGCAGGCATTTTTGGGGGGCTTGAAACTTCTCAACCTTCACTACCTAAACCAAATTCAAATTACATGTGCAGAGCAAGGATCAAATTCTCAGTGTTGTTGAACAAGCCAAACTCCATTTGTGAATTTACCCAGACTTGCAACAGCCCAGAGCACTCAAATCCTGGTCATGGAAGACAAAATTATTGACCACACAGGGCAAAGAGAGGAACAAACTCAGTTTTCAAGTAAAGCTGAAGAAAAAGCTACCTGACTTACTCATGCTGAACAGTTTTTTTAACAACAAATTCTTTGCTGTGAGAAACAGGCCAAGAGAGTTGGGGTTGTTCATGGTGGAGAAGATAAGGCTCCAGGGAGAACTTATTGGGGCCTTTCAGCTCTTAAACGAGTCTGTAGAAAAGATAGGGAGAGACTTTTTTGTGGAGTCTGTTGCAAAAAGACAAGGAGTGATGATTTTAGACTAAGTGAGGGGAGATTTAGATTTGATAGAAGGATGAGATTTTTTGGCACTGGCACTAGTGAAACACTGGCCCAGGCTGTCCAGAGAGGTGGTAGATGTTCTATCTCTGAAGCCATCCCAGATCAGGTTGGACAGGGCTCCAAAAATCCTGATCTATTTGGCGATGTACCTGCTCACTGCATAGGACTAAATTACTTCTAAAGGTCCTTTCTAACCCAAAGAATTCTCTGATTCAAACTATTTTATAGAGCTATACACGAGTTCTGATGAGGAAACAATGAAAAGCAGTGTCTGCAGCTGTTATTTCTGGACTCTAATTCAGACAATGCAAAATTATGCATGTGCCTTTCCAAGACTACAGAAAATTGAGCTAGCTCATCATGAACACTTCAGCCTCACAATGCCTACCATAAAAACTAGACAGTGTCGTGTTCTGCACAGTACTTTAGTTCATTATGCACTTTTCATTACTGTGGCTGCAATTCTGCCTGAGAAGTGTCAAAGTTCAGCCTAGTTATCCCTGGCAATAGGCTCTGTTTGATTAATTTCACAGCAATTGTTTATTTCTCCTTTTTCCTAATAACAGCTGCTTGCAGCTCTGCTCAGTGATGTAAATTGGGTATTCTGCACTGGGAAGTCAGGGACCAAATTGGCCTTTGCTAGCAATGGCCTCTCCAGCAGGAGCTATTTGCCAGAGATCATAAGATGAGCAGCTAATTGTGGCTTTTTAAAATGCCTTCATTTTCTCTACTACAGAAGTTCTATTTCTGCTTTATTTGACTGATAAACGCAAGCAGAACTCTTCCCATGGAAATGGGGTGAGCTCAATGCACTGCTCTAAACTTTCTTAAAAGCTCAGGCATTTTCCATGAGATTTTGGATCCTTATTCCATTGCAGATACTGAAGTCACCTTCAGGACTTCAAACTTGATATGCAAAATTCATCCCACTTAAAGCAAGGCGTGATATTTGAGAAGTATTCTGGGATGCTATAATATTAAGTGGCATGTTTCCTAAGCATGATAACAAATCTTCCCAGTGGAGGAGGTCACTGAATATTTTCAGCTGGAATCAAGAAAAATTAATGCCTCCATCCATGCCATAGGGAGTTTCTTGTTTTAAACATTATTTCTAGATCAACTTTGCCCACAGTATCTACCTAAGGCAAAAGTCAAGCCCAATGAGGGTGGCCAAAGGGACTATCAGAATAGTGCTGAGAATTAGAGAGGCCACAAAGACTGAGAATATTTGGCTGACTTCATATTGACTGGATAAAACTCGTCTCATGGTATCACAGAATCCCAGAATGGTAACAACTGGAAGGGATTTCTGGAGATTTTCTACTCCAACCCCCTAATAAAGCAGGATCACCCACAGAACAGGTTATACAAGATTCAATGTCCAGAGGAGACTCCACAGCTTCTCTGGGCAGTCTGGTCCAATGCTCCAGTACTCTCACAGGAACATTCCCTCCACTGATGGAACCTTCTGGGTTCCAGCTTACGCTTGTTGCCCCTTGTCCTGCCACTGGGCACCACTGAAAATAGTCTGTCCCCTTCCTCTTGATAAGATCTCCTCAGTCTGCTCTTCTCCAGGCTAAAAAGCCCATGTCTCTCAGCCTTTGGTTTGCAGGAAAATGCTCCAGTTCCCTCATCCTCTGCTGGACCCTCTCCAGTAGTTGCCTGTCTCTCTTGAACTGGTCCAAACTAAATCACAGGACAATTGCTGTTTAACGACCTCAATGTTGTCAAGTCTAACAACATAAGAGAGTTAAGAGTTCAAAATTCCACCACAGGAATATTAAAGTTTTTAAAGGATATTACCAAAAATTGGAAATAATAGCTAAAAGAAAATTCAAAAGAGCAGCTACAAGAGCAGGGTGATTGCATGCAGAGAGGCTTCTCAAAGGTGGTACATAAAAAGGCTCTCATCTAGCAGAAAAAAAAAAAAAAAAGTCTCAAAAAGTAGCTGTAAGAAGAAAGATGGTGTGGTTAAACATCTGAGTAAGAACTACTATTAGAGGTAATAAAAGGCATTTTGAAATGTGGAAGATCCAGCCAGATGGAGAACACAGAAAATGAATACATTCTGTCAAGTCAAAAGCAAAAGAACTTTCTTTTCCTGCTAAGCATAAAGCACAAGTTGCAATAGGTGTAAAGAAACTACTAATAAAACCCTTTTCAAACATACTGGAAGCCAGAAGCCAGCCAGAAAGTTTCTGAAACCAACAGATCATAAAGATATAAACATTGAAGAAGATAAGCCCAGAAAAGCTAACGAATTCTTTCCATGTGTGTGCAGAACAGTGGGGGTCAGGCAGGTTCACCCACTAAGCCAGGCTGCCTGAGGAATGATTCTGAGGAACTGCCTCAAATCCAAGTGATAAAGAGGTGGTTTTTTCCCAGCTCTGTTAAATGGACAGCCATAAATTGCCAAACCAGAGAGCGTTCACCCAGCAGCTCCAAGGGAACTCTAATACGAAACTTTGCCGAGCTACTACTGTGTGTCATGTGCCGCATAAATCCCCTTCTTTTGCAAAGCAGGGCAGTGGGCAAACGTCTCACAAATCTCGTGCCACAGCTCAAGGGTGTGCTTGGAAACAAAAGGAATTTAACGTCTGTAGGTCAGTAAAATGGATAGCAAAGGTCAAAATGAATAGATACTTGGATAAATGAGGGACTCAATGACCTTTCCAAACAGTGATGCCTAGTAAATCTCTTGGAATGCTTTGAAGAATTCATCACTGTGTTAATAAAAGGAAGTCACAGTATAGAACGTACTAGGACCATACCCCTAAAGGTACTGAATTAAGTTTCTGAATGGTTTTGATAGCCACTGCCTTTCTGTGGGCTCCTTGGCTTTGCTAAAGAATGGTTCTCCAAGAATTTATAAGCTGTAAAACCACAGAAAAGAAGACTTAGTTTGTAGATTGCAAGAAATTATAAAAGAGGTCCTTCCAGAATCCATACTGGGATTGCGACCTTCAACACCCACTGAAACATTCTGAAAAGGTGAAATGGGGAGAGAAACAGAGAAGAAGAATTTGCTGATTGTGAGCAAGGAGGAGAGCAAGGAATCCGCATTCTGGGTATTTAAAACCTAACCCTAAACTCCAGAAGATTTCCCAGGGTTAGCTAATTAGGTCATTAAATAGAAAATAGAATTTACTGCCAAGGAAGCGTCAGCCACACACTTGGGGAAAAGCAGCCTTAACTGCCCCTGTGCAGTGGCGATCTCTGATTTTACTGCTACCATTCCCATCCATCATCCACATTCCGCTGCAGGTTACAGCTAAACCAGCAAGTCAATGGTCAAGAAGTAGCTGAACCACCCAGTCAAGTGTCAGGACTTTTTCAGGTATGAAGAGGCAGAAAAGGTATTCCAATCCGAATCCACTGTTCACATATTTAATACACTAAATACAGATAGTATTTCATTCACTGTTCTTTCTTCACTCTCTCTCAAAAAGGAGACAGAAGAAGGGGAAAGGAATTAGCATTTCAGGTGAAGGATCCCAGGATATATGCCTTTGGAGAGGGTTGGCTTTGTTTGGGGGTCAGGATATTTTTTGCTGCTGTTGTTGGTTTGAGGATTTTTTTTTAACACTATTTTTTCCACAAACAATTATTCTCCCCAGTCATCAGAGGATATTTGGCAAGGGAGACTGGTTCTGGTTCTTTACAGCAGTTCCAATGATCCATGTTTGGTTTTCTGGATCATGCATAAAGGTGTGGCAGATCCACAGTCCTGGTTTGGCCAATTATGTCATGCAGACTGAGGCAGGAAGTTTCAAGAAAATAAATCCTCTGGTTTTTTGTTTGTTTGTTTTTTGCTTTTGTTAATGCATTTTTGCTATTTATCAGAATCTTACTTTAAAAGGGTGACTGAGCAGACCAAAATAGGAGTTTAGTACAAGGCATTTCTCTGACTCAATGCACTTGAGTCTCAACTGCTGTGAGGTGAACAGACACCACTTGCACCACGTTTAAGTGGGTACTCACTGCTTTTTAATGCAATCTGGGAATTCAATTATTTTTCAAGGAAAAAAATACAGTGAGAGAAAAACTCGCTCATTTTATATTAAGTTTCAACAGATTCTAAAAGCCTCTTTTCACCGTACCAAAGTGTAATTATGACTAGGGCAGCCAGCCAGAATCTGTGGTCTTGTGGAAAACATCTATTAACATCTTTCTGTGTTGGCTGTGCTGTTGAACTCACTGGGACTCATGGATATTTTGGAGGGGGGGGTATGGATGTCTTGTATATATAAACAAAGGTTTTCTGAGAGGCCTTCAGCAATATCAAAACAAGTGCATGAAATGTACATCTTTTATACAAAACCCACAACTCATGCAGTACAGAGCCAAAAGCAGTTACCATCAGCTGTGTGGCACAGTTACCACCATCTCCAAACCAACAAACCTCCGGAGCATTCTGGAGTAAACAAAGCAAGCAGTGCAAGACATCAGCCAACAAAATCTTGGCAATCACAAGAGCACTGCCCACAAAAGCTCTAGTTCCCTGAAGAAACTCAGTATTTCTGGTTCATAAGCATCTTTGGATGAGGAAGAAACACAAAGATTTTAAGTAGGGGAAAGGGAATACAGCCATAATGTTGGAAAGCCTCAGCAGCACAGCAGATACACAAAGAGCTTGCTCTTCCCCAGAACAACCTGGCTGCAGGCTTTCTAGCTGTTCACAAGCTACTTTATGTCACAACCACAACAAATCCCACTCTGAGAAGTGTCAATCTGCATGGTTCCTCCCAGCCCCAAGGCACCACCAAATGTAATGGAGGAAAAAAAAATATATAAAAAAAAAAATACTTAGACTTCTTATGATCCTCAGAGACAATTAAAGCTTCTTTCCTGCCCTCTGAGCTCTCTTACTGGAGCTGGAAGTACTCAGAAGACTGAGCACCACCCCAAGCTCTTGGAAACAACTTCTTTCTTCCCTGAAGTCTCTCAGTAAACCTCCAGCTCAGCCAAGTCTGAGTCACAGCACAGGTACAACAACTCTGAGTGACAGTCTCTCTTCAAATGATGCTCCATAAAGCACTGCTTTTCCACCACAGCACTGGAACAAGTCAAGATGCAGCAGAGCTTAGCAAGTGAATCCTTTTGCCAAGACTATTTTGATTTAAATTGAATAACACAGAGGTACAGAATATATCCAGTAAAACTCCCTCTCACTGCACATTAAAAAACAATAGCAAAAGAGAAGGCACAGGTGAGAAGGATGAAAAATACTCGTCAGCACTAAAAGCCACGATGCTCCATCTCATCAAAGCTTTGGTATAACAGCACATGAGACAGATGGAGAGAGCACAACACACAACAGGGGTTTTGCTAGGAAGCTTTTGTCCACTTTTCACACAATCCCTAGATCTGAAGGACTGAAAATAAGGAACTAGAGATCAGCCATCTCCACATCCTTTGAGGAAGCACTTGCTCTCCCTTTATCCCGGCCAATGCAGAATGGTCTACTGCAAATCAACAACAATAAGCTAGGGGTAACAGCTCCTGAGTTTAAGACATGAACATAAAATGGGAGTGCAGAAAAAAAGAGGTGGAACTGTTGGAGTAGGTCTAGAAAAATTACAAGAGTGCTGGAACCCCTCTGCTCTGAGGACAGGCTGAAAGTTGGTCTGTTCAGACTGGAGGAAAAATGTTACCTCCAGGGAGACCTTAGTGTGGCCTTTCAGTACTTTTTGCGTTGCATGTAGTTACAGGAGAAACGTGATGCTTTTAAACCAAAAGGGGGAAAATTCAGACTAAGCACAAGGAACAAAATCGTGACACCAAGGGTAGCAAAACACTGCCCAGAAAATTGGCAGATCCCCAGAAACCTTCCAGATTGGGTTGAATGGGGCTCTGAGCAACCCCATCTAGTTGAAAAAAAAGTCACTGACTGCAACAGGGTTAGACTAGGTGACCTTTAAAGGTCCTTTCCAACCCAAAGCAGCCTATGATTCTATTACAAGGGAGACCAATCTGTCTATCAGTGTGCAGCTAGGAGTGGGGGCACAGTGCAGGCAAAGCTGCCTGTTCCACCTCCAGGCACGCTTCACGTGCAGACCGTATCTCAGGGCACAGCAGAAGGTTCGAGCGATAAATACACTTCGCTGGGGGAAACAATTTGCAATTTAGATACCTTCTTAAATAAGCATCACTCTGTACCAAACCCTGTCAAATAACCAGGGAGAAAATATCACCTAGAGATGCTGTATAAACAAAAACTATGCAAAGTAAAAATATTTAAAGTTTGTTTTGCGTCTAAAGAAAATTGCTCTGCTTGATTCATTCCCCCTGAAGTGCCAAAATGGCAGTATTTATAACATCAGCTAGAAACCAACAAGCAGAGCCTTTGCCTCTTGAATCAGTCCATTTCTCTGGTGGTGATCAGGCTTCTCTAGTTTCTACCTGCTCAGTGCCCACAGATTCCCAAATGAAAGGTAGTCAAGAGCACATATGGCCAAGCTTGCCCATTCCAGCTCAAGACCTTAGGCACAGAACTGGTCCATTACAGGAAGAACATTATCTTCCAGGCAGCAGCACCCAAGAACTGCCTTCTGAAGGCACAGCCACATACTGAGCTACTGCACATAAAGAGAGAAAGAGATTTTCCCCCAATAGGTAATTTTTCTGGGGAGATTTGGGGTGTTTGCCCAGCACAACTTGAGAAAGAAGAGTGACAGAAGAGATTTTCTTGGCCCAGCTCAAACCAAAGCATCAAAACTACCTGGGAAGGCTGCCACCAGCCTGGAAAGGCAACAGAACCATCAGACTCATTAAAAACTCCTGCTCATCATCTTAGCTCTGCTCCCATCAACATCACACTGAGCAGTATATGTACAGTAAACTAAAGCAGTGTATTGGGTTCTGTTCCCAAAGACAGCAGGACCAATTACTCATCAGGTTTTCATTTCCACAGCTGCTCACCAAGTTTCCAACCAGAGCACAGATGAATTTTAAGCTACCACCTTAAACATTTTCCATATGGTACCCAACTATGCAGTTTGGATATTTAAATGTTATTAGGACATTTTAGGAATAGCACATAGGAAATTAATGCCGATTTCCTCCAAAGTCTAATTAGTCACCTGCTTCAACAAATCTACATAACTAATTATCTCCAGTGTGCATGAAAACATTAAAACTAATAGTCTTGGGATTCCCCACTGTGCTACACGCTGCTATTATTTATATATATAAAGACACTATTTCTGTATGAAAACTACAAACTCTCTCTGTTAATTCTGCTCAAGCAGCCTTTTTCTCCCCTGATATTTTCCAATTTTGGATATTGAGGCAGGACTTCTTCTGAAAGGTCTGAGAAAATTCATCCGTTTCAGAAACATCAACCCCCAGAAGATCCACCCCACAAAACAAACAAGCACTCAAGTGCCCACAAAAATACCCTTTTAAAATAATGCTGATACAACAGCAGCTGCATTTTGAAATGAAGTATCTTTCTTGTCCCTCAGTTAACATTTCAAATCAATTTCAACTGATTAAGACAGATAATAAGCCTTTGGCATGTCTGCTGTGCTGGGCCTCACTCCTAGGATATCTATCTCAGAATCCATAAACTGGGGATAAATATGTCAAAAACAATCAAACGGCAGCATACTCTCTTCAAAGCATATGTTGGGAAGCAGACATGGTGCAGGAACAAACTGAGAAGTAAACAGGTAGACTGTGCACCTCTGGGACTAAGGAAAAGGGAAATTCCATCACATTGCATTAAGAAACCAAGAGATCATCAGTCCTCTTTTGTGCAAAGAGATCTGGCAGAGGATACCATAAACATCTTGCAAGAAATAATAAAAATGCTTTTACTCTCTCACCTGTACATACATCCACATCCAAGGGCTTTCACAAGACATATTGTGGAGGAGGAGAGAGACCTCAATGCTATATACCAGGGAGATTCCCAAGCAACACTGGAAATACAGGGTCAGGTCAAAGATCCATCTAATTTGCTGATTGTCCCTTGCAGCAGCTAGGATGTCTGGAGAAAGTAGTTCAAGGATACAAAAATATTTCCCTAGTGTATCCTCCCAGCTCTAAACTTCCTCAGGCAGAGACCATATCTACTGTTCAAGAGCCCTTCATGCATTTTTGCTTCCATTGATTTGTGCAATTGTGGGTTGAATGATTTGGCTTTCAAAACATCCTGCAGCAAGGGATGCCATCAGTTAATTACGGTCCTGTGGCAGAAGCAAAGGGGTTTTTGTTTGTTTCAAGCTTCTCAACTGATTGTTTCATTATGTACTTACAGACCTTGCATCGTGAGAAATATTGACTATGCCTTTATTAGTCACCTTCTCCATACCTCCTCCAGTTTTAATGAACTCTCATGATCTGCCTTTCCCACAATCTAGCTCACAAAATCCCAGCATGGTAGGGGTTGAAGAGACCTCTGGAGATTACCTACTCCAGCTTCCCTGCTAAAGCAGGGTCACACAGAACAGGTTGCACAAGACTGCAATATCCAGGCAGGTTTGGAATCTCTCCAAAGAAGACTCCACAACCTCTCTGGGCAGCCTGGTCCAAGGCTCCAGCACCCTCATAAGAACAAATTTTTTCCTTATGTTCAAGTGGAACCTCCTAGGTTACCAGCTTGTACTTGTCATCTCTTGTCTTGCCACTAGCACTCATGGAAAGAGTCTGACTCCATCCTCTTACCATTTACCCTTTAGATACTGGTAAACATTGATCAGACACTTATCAGTCTCCTTTTCCTCAGCCCCATTCTTTCTACCTGCCCCTGTCATTCAAGCACCTTCTGCCTACAAACATCTCAAGATACTTAGTCATGGGGTTTGGATAGAAAGAACCAGCACAGTGACTATGTTCATTGCAGAGCTTTAATTGATGGAACAGCTCCTTTTCGAGCTCTTGTTTTCCCAGCAGACTCTCCAGTTGCTGTCATTTAACTAATGTCTCAGTCACTAAAGCTGATATTTTAGTCACTCTGGTAGCTACCATGGCTCCTCCTGGACAGGCATGGCTTTTACCTCTGTACTTGTAGATGACCAAGGAAAAAGAATAACAATGAGGACAACCAGCTAGTAAGTAATAGCTAAGGATCTAGAAGGAAAAAGACCAGTGGAGAACATGGTTGTTCTCTAGATGTCGTAGCACCTCTGCATGAAGCAGAATCACTGCCTTGTTCCTAATTCCATGCCCTGTGATGGCTTAGTCTTTAGAGGAAGATGATTGCCAGGAAGGGCAGGAAAGAATCAAATGCCAGCACTGAGCGATGCCTTCATAACGTATCACCTTCAGGATCACAAGTAGAGCCATGCAAGAAAAGCAAAGCAAACATAACTCCCCCCCACAAACTCCCAAACTATCTCCACATGCAGAAAGCTGCATCATTTCACTAAATCCAGAAGTCTCCACTTTTCACTAAGGTGAGGTGGCACTTCTTTGCCCCCAGGGAAGGCTAGAGAAAGGGAGGATTTCACAGTCTGACTTATTTTGTCAGGTTGAATTTCATCTTACCCACATCATCAATTCAGACAGAGAACACCAAGAGCTCCAAGGGAAAGGGAACTATACAGTTCATGGGTAGAAAAAGGATATTTTAAACATGAATATCACCAAATACACTATCCTATAAGGCATATATGCATGCTAGAGATATTTACCATCCTCAGCCTGATGTAGCTTCTTCTAAGCCACTGTTGCTCAAAGAGCACCCTGATTGTCTTCACTTGTTCCTGAAATCCAGAGCTCCACATAAAATCTTCACTATGAGGGTTCACAAAACCCATAGCAAAAGGTGCAGCAACTCAGTGCTAACAGCCTATCCCCAAACAGAATTTACCCCCTCTGCCAGAGGATTGTAAAAGTCAACAAGCAGGGAGTACAGAGTGCAGCAAACCAGCCAGAGAGTCCGTCTCATTGTGCTCACATCCCAGGCCTATTGAGCAGAAGGCTGCAGCTGAACCCTGTAAGCATTGTGACAACCTGAAGAGCTACTGTCTTACAGTTAGATAGGGACTAGCTGGCAGTGAAGGGTGATCAGGCTGTGGTTTCGGCAATGTACATCTCCATAATATGAGGGAAAACTCAAAGCCCTTTTCTCTCCCAATCTGGAGATTAAAAAAGCATCACCCAGCTCCTTCCCTTAGCACTAAGATTCAAACCTCTAAACATGTCATTGTGCTTAATTCCTGTCAAAATCCTTACAGAATAGGCCTTTGAATAACTACAATCCACTCTTGATTGATTTAGGTGACCCATAGGTTTTTTTTTAGGTTTTTAACCAAGTCTTTGGGTAACAGTAAAGATAACCATGCATTTGCAGAGACGATTTTAAAAGGCAGCAGGAACTAGCAATCCTGGCACTTCTGTGCCCAGAGAGGTGGTAGATTGCCTATCTCTGGAAACATTCCAGGTCAGGATGGACAGGGCTCTGAGCAACCTGATTGAGTTGAATATGTCCCTGCTAACTGCAGGGGATTTGGACTAAACAACATTTAAAGATCACTTCCAACTCAAACTATTCTATAATTGTATGATTCTAAGTCAGAAAGGTCCATTCCATGGTGTGTGCAGCAAGCCTGATTGCTCTCCATAATCACTGAACGTCTGCCTGTTCACTACTCCACCCCACAAGAACAGGAGGACTTGGTCTTTGTCAGATTCATGTACCAACCAGAGCCACTCTCATCAGATCCAGCAAATTCAGTTCTTCAGGACTGCTGTACATGAGCAGAGCAATTTCACAAACGCTGGCTTTGGGACAATGTAAAATGTACTAACCCAGTACACCAAAGACCTACAGCATAAGACTTTCCCCAGTTCTGCCTTGTGCTTACATGCTGTACCTTGCTTGTTTGCCACCATCTGTACCCACAGAATAACAAACTGTTGGAGTTATCCCAAACTTGGAAAGGTCATGGCTACTTAAATACATCCTCTCTGCTCACCTGAGAGCCTTCTCAGAGGACCAGAACCTGTCTCAGCACATCATGGTTTGCAGTGGTGCCAGAACACACACCAAGCACTTGGCAAACTAACCCAGACAAGATCAAAGTTGTGCCAGGGGGAAGGTTTTAGCAGGACACATTGCTAGGGTAGGCTGAGCAAGCCAAACCCTTCTAATAATAACCTGACCAGCTATTTCAGAGCCTTTGTGGAGGCAAAGCTCCTTAAATCCTGTCCTTAAGCAAACCTGAAGGAAGGTTCTGACTGTAGTGATTTAAACTCCTGTTATAGAAAGGTAGATAACTACGTCCTTTCTTTACATGCACATGTGATGCACAAACCCAACCAATCCTTCTCCACTTTATAGCCATTCTTTGTGCCCCACTGAGGGCAATAAGCTTCAGCTACTCTCTCTCTGCTTGTGTGTCTAGGAGCTGATCTGTTTTTGAAGGTGGCACATCACAAGGAACTGCATCCCTTTTGGGAACAAGTGACTAAGATAAATGATTTGGGCATTCCTCAGAACACAAGCAAGAACAAAATCAGTTTTTAGTTCAGTCAGGATTTTTCCCAAATCTAAAGGTTTGTTGGATGAAGAGCCTTACCCACAGACCTATCAGTGGGCTAAGCTCCAGCCAAGTGGTCAAGGCAGGTAGCTTGTGACAAGTGTGACTAACTTTTTTCTCCCCGTGACTTGTTTTTTTGTTGCATTTGCATTTCTGTACACCTGCAAAAGGTCACACTGATTGAAAGTCATTGTGAACTCACATGAGCATCCATCCCCAAAGGCAGCAATAGCTTGCATGTCTCTGGCTCATGCATGGCAGTGCTTACATGAGTTACTTTCTTCTCATGGAAATATGGTTTTACTGCTTCACATGCACTAAGCCTTTAGCCTTTTTGAGAGGGACTCAGAAGGTCATTGTTCTGCACCTCCATCATACCAGCTCAAGAATTTCAGCTCAGCTTAGCAGTACAAATGAAGAGCAAAGGTTTCCTTCCACCTCTGCAGAATAGGAGGACATAAACTGCACTAGCAGAGAATAATCCCTTTCAAGTCTAAGTGTACTGCCGTAAATGCTGTCATCCAAGAAATGTTAGCAGTTTACAGTATCAATAGCACAATATCTTGGTCCATTATTGCAGATATTTTAATAAGCTTTTTCTGTGCAAGTATTGTCTCCCCTAGATGAGGCATAGCTGTAAAGCTTAGGAAGGTAAAAATGGTTATTCCTTGACAAACCAGGAAAATCCATCTAGCATAATGTTGTTGAGAAAATGATATAATAGATGCATGCAGAAGAGAATAAAAGCAAGGGAAGTACAGAATAATACTTGCCCAAACCAGTCCCTCAGCAGGCTGATGATTGTTGTTCAACACCTTCCTCGACCAGAGAACACAGCAGTCTGTTTAATAACTTCAAACCTAACAAAATAAATTACAACAATTAAAACAAGGAACATGCCCCTAGCAAAGTGGGGTTTCAGCTATGATTATGGTTCCCAAAAAGCATGCAGTGCCTGAAAGTAAGAGGACTATGAACAAAAGCCAGGAGGAGTGCCAGGACCTGTGTAATCCCTACCCTCCGTGAGAAGCAGGAAATTCCTGGCACAGGTTGCCTACAGAGGTGCAGATCCTCCATCCCTGGAAACATTCCAGATTAAATTGGATGGGAACCTGAGCCACCTGATCTAGTTGAAGATGTCTTTTTTTACTGCAGAGGCATTGTACCAGATGACCTTTAAAGGCCACTTTTAACCCAAATCATTCTAATACTCTGTGATTCCCAGACTGCAAAGTATTGATGGCATCTCCTGCTTCAGACAGGGACAAAATGAAGCTGCAGCCTTGATGTCTGTGGGAACTGAAAGGGAATGTGGTGGCACTGTGCTTGCACCAGTGAGAGCAGCACAGCATATTCTTTTTACTTTTACATACTGCTGCAGCACTATGGCAACAGCAGCAACAAATAAAAAGACAATATAAGCTTTGAGCAGAATTTGCCATTTTCATATTTTGGGGAAATTCTTAGTGAACTTCTACATTTCCTTGAGCCTCTTTTGCTGGTAATACAATACATCTGGAGTCTTGGTCTCTGCCTACATGCTGCTTTTCACAAGCAGTTCTCCAGGTAATTCTGATGCTTCAGTACGTTTTGTTTGTTTGGGTTTTTTGGTTTTTTTTGGTTTTTTTGTTCCACAGAACTACCATTTACCCAGAGGCTGATATTCCATGTTAAACATTAGAATAAAGCATGGTGCTTGAGCTGCCACATTGGATCTCAGAACACCCTTGAGTTTTTTGATGTAAAGTTCCCTGCTTCCAAGATGTTATTCTTGCTCTATAGGTACATGTACGTATAGAAGAGTGCACAAACATCCAGGGAAAAACATATATGTGCCAAAAAGAATCTGAAATCTCTACTGATGTTTCTGCTTAGAACATCCAACATCCTTTTAAAAAGTAGTGGACTAAGTATGGTATCCTGGGATGCATTAAGAAGAGTTCCACCAGGAAGATTCTCCTTCACCTCTGTTATGCCCTAACGAGGCTGCATCTGGAGTACTGTGCTCAGTTCTGGGCTCCCCAGAATGAGAGAGACAAGATACTACTGGAGAGAGCCCAGCAAAGGCTGCAAAAATAATGAGGTATCTGAAGCACCTCTGAGAAGGAAATTTGTCTGAGAGACCTGAGTCTGTTTAGCCTGGAGAAGACAGAAGAGATCTTAACAATGCTCATCAATATCTAAAGGGCAAATAAGACTAAAGGATGGGGCCAGACTCTTGTTGGTCGTGCCCAGGTTTAGGACAGGGGGCAACAGGCATAAACTGGAACACAGAAGGATCTATCTGATGATGATGAGAAACTTCTTTCCTGCAAGATTGACAGATCCCTAAACAAGGCTGACTCTGCAGTTATGGAGTCATCTCCTCTGTAGTAATTGCACACATGCCTGGACACTGTGATCTTGGCCAAACCTGTTTTAGCAGAAATGTTGAACTACATGAGCTTCAGAGGTTGCTTCTGACCACTACTGTGCTGGGATTCTGTGAAATATATCTGTAAAGTATCTGTGCAGGTGAGTGGTGAAAAGGATCTCCTGTCAGAGAATTTGCCTTTTTTTTTTTTTTTTTTTTTTTTTTTTTATGGGTGGAGGGGGAGGAGGCAGGGGGCAGGGAAGGGAATTCCAACAGGAATTGGATGGGAAAAAAAAAATTCACCACCACCCCTAGATTAGGGTTTGTTTTATATTCCTGGAAGCTAGACTTAACCAAATACATTTGTAGGAGCAGGGTTATTGTGTCCATGTATCTGAAAGTCTGCCTCTTGCTTCCTCTTTCCCTGCACTTGCAAACCTCAGAGCTTTGAGTGCACCACCATGAGACATTCTTGCCAAGTCAAGGATTGAAGCAGCAACCCACAAAACTCCAAAGCATAAACTCTTCCTGGTGCACACCAGGCTCTCAAGCAAATGCATCCCATATGCACACATGCCCTGTGAACCAGGCGCAGCTGGGGACACACATCATGTGACACACCCACACACTGGTCCTTAGGTCACTCAACAAATGTGGACACAACATTTGAATGTGATGAGTCACATCACAGTTTTCAATCCATGGGTTTGCAGCACATACTGACATGCAGAACAGTAGAATCTTCCCAGCCATCCCAGCTCAAGCAAGAACAAAATTCAAGTCTTGGCCCACCCTAAGCAAGCTACCAGTGTGACCTCTTCCTCCTGCTCAAAGCAGCCCATGAGGTAGAAGGCACACTTCCCTGGTCTGTCACAGGCATCTACAAACATCCCTAAAGCTAAGCAGGACTGAGAATCTGCACAGTTGTTATCGCACAGAGGTGGGTCAACACCTGCCAAGATCATAGAATCAGTCAGGGTTGGAAGGGACCACAAGGGTCATGTAGTTCCAGTCTCCCTGCCATGGGCAGGGACACCTCACACTAGATCAGGCCGTCTAGAGCCTCATCCAGCCTGGCCTTAAACACCTCCAGGGATGGGGTTTCCAGTGCCTCCCTGGGCAACCCATTCCAGGGTCACACCACCCTCATGGTGAAGAACTTCTTCCTAACATCCAGTGTAATTTACCCATTTCCAGCTTTTTTCCATTCGCCCTAGTCCTAAACAGTCCCTCCCCAGCTTTCTTGTAGGCCACCTTAAGATGCTAAAAGGTCACAATAAGGGCATCTCTGAGTCTCCTCCTATCTGAACTGAACATCCCCAATGCCCTCAGTCTCTCCTCACAGGAGAGGTGCTCCACAATACTACTAACCACACAAAAATTCCTCCACTAGAAGAGCCTGAGTTGATTCTTACTCCACCAAGACTCTCCAGTTCACAGAAGATTAAAAAAAAAAAAATACACTGCATGTTCATTGTCCTAATAAATGAGAGAGAGACCTGGAAGAGGTCAGAACTTGTGTGGGAGATCTCAAAATAAAGCAGCATGTTGTAAAATGAGAGTAAATTTCTTAACTACTTCTCTCTCACTTCTGCTTTTATGTTATACCCCACTGCCAATTCACAGCCTTGAGGTCCACCTCCTCCCAGGTCACAGTTGCCCAATTTTCCAAAAACTAAAAGAGGAAAAAATTACACTAGATAGAAGGAAGAAATATTTTATGAAGAAAGTGGTGGAACTCCGTCCCAGGTTGCCCAGAGAGATGGTAGATGCCCCATCCTTGGAAACATTACAGGTCAGGGCTTGGACAGGGCTCTGAGCAACCTGCTCTAGCTGAAGTTGTCACTGGTTACTGCAGGGAGTTTGGACTAGATGACAGTTAAAGGTCCCTTCCAATCCAAACTATTCTATTGATCTATGATTTGCCAGCTCAGACCAACATCTCCCCTTCTCTCCTATGTTGAGACTGCAGGTGTTTGTCCTTCTGCATTGGTTCTAGTTTAAGCTCCCCAGAGCCCAAAGTAACAGAACAATACAATAACAGGATGCCTTCTCCTCTCCCCACTTTGGAAAAGGAATTAGATGTAGAGAGTGAAATGGGGTAAAACACCCAAAGAATAGTCTCAATTTGATTTGGAAGTTAAAAGGGAAAAAAAATGACAATAAATAAAATATATTTTAAGTAAGGGAAGTTACAAAAATATAGCAAAACAAAACACAAACTATATATACAACCAGATTGGATGGAAGTGGATGCTCCCACCATGTATTTGGCTGGTCATGTGGCAAAGCAGGAGCAGCAGAAACCAGAATGCAGCTGGCTAGTGAGGCAGGCAGAGAGAGAAAAGAGAGTGTTCCTCTTTTTTTTATAGGGGTACAAGACAGGAAATAGGAGTGGGCTAAACACTGTCCCCCTGTCAGGTTCAGACCAACCCCAGGGAGGAGTCAGGAGGACCTGGTGCCAGGTTCAGACCAACCCTAGGAAGGAGTCAGGAAGACCTAGGCCCAGGTTCAGACCACTCCCCAGGAAGGGTTAACCCTTTACACCTTCACAGAGGGTTGCAGAGTACATAACCCACAATACAGTGTCCTATTTGCTTTGCCACCATGCTCTATCTCTTCTTCCCAGTGCACGATAGTGCACCTGTAGAGGCACACCTGAAATTCAAACCTTCTCATAGGTTATACCCAGTGTTCTCTGACTTTGAAGGGCATTTTATTTTTCCCCAGTAAAAACAGATGTATAAGAAAGTGAGTGAAACCACAGAGAGCATTTTTAACAATTTGTCTTTTCTTAACTGGTTGGAAACGCCTGTGCTTAATGGTGTCCCACAGGATTTCTCACCTGACTCTTTCCACCTTCCCTGGTACTAGCAGCTACCAAGAAAAAGGCAGGACATATTCTCATCAAAACTCTTGGGTCCGTTTCCAGTTACGGGTGCAGTAAAATAACATGTAATTTGTACAATCAGATGGGAAATCCCAAAGAACAACTTAAAGACAGGCCAGCTTCTTCTCAGAAAAACAAGCGCCCCACCTTTTCCTCTGTACTGGTGTTGGAAGGAGAGGAGATTTAATTGTAATAAGTAAGTGGCTGTTAACCTCCTGTTTTGTTTGCCTCCATCACGAGGTAATTACAGGTTCGGATGTCGGTTGGAAAAAATAATGTTGCATGAGTCATTAAACCATTAAACTATTTAAATTATTTGGAGAATAGAGCCAAAATGTGCACACAACTCACTCGTAAAAGGAAAATCTCTCAAGAATAGCCAGAATATATATATATATATAAAAAAAAACTCTATACTCACCAAGTGGGGTGGGTGAGGGTCTTTAGGTTCCATTCTAAAGGGCAGAGGTCCCTAGCCTCAAAGTCTGCTTTTGTAGAGCAGGAGCAAAGAGTGCTCCTCTCCGCAGCAGAACTCCATTTAGACCCCCAGCAGTTTGGCTGTGGTCAATTGCTCAATTAGTTGGTTTCTCCGGGCAAACAAAAGGACCTTAGACTGAGGGGCATCAGAGACAAAAAGTCTCACCTGAGCTTTCCGGAGCTGGGAGATTGCGACTGCCCCACGTGGGACAAGCTGAAAAGCAAAGAAGTCAAATAGTTCTTTCTGTTTCGTGGGCTGAGTATTTCCCTCATGCTTTCCCTCCAGGAAAGTTTGTAGCAGATAGGAAGCGCCTTTAGCAAGCTCATTGAAGCAGTGAATCGGATCCAGTTATTGCCTTCAGGCTGGTTTTAAACCTTAACACCGCTGCCAAATAACTAATAGCTGCCTACTACAGTCCATCACCCACAGTACATCTCCTCTCCGAGACTGCAGGCTCTGTGGATTGAGCTGCTTTCTTTTTTTATCCCTTCCTTTAGCAGCTGGCAGATGAGAGTTTCAGGAGAATACCTGCTTTTAGTCAAAAAAGATGATGTAAAAACTACAATACATGGCTGTTTCCTCACCAAAGTAAGCAAAGCCAACACAGTTTTGACCTGAAATGCAGTTGTTTTAACACAAACATTTTCTGGTTATAAATGGTAAAAGATTTAAAAAAAAAAAAAAAAGGGGAAAGGGTTTTTAATTTGCTGATTAAATCCGAGAAGCAATGGATGCAGGCTGCTTTCTACCTGGGCCCTGAAGGAATACACATCTTATATGACAGCACTACAGTTGACAAGCTACAAGACAGCCAAATCATAGAGGGTCACCATATTTTTGTACAATTTCATACGAGTTAGAGTCACTGGAGCTGAAATCAAACATCATCTTGCCTGTGTGTATTTGTTAACCACTGGGGTAGGGATTATTTGTCATCTCATTTTCTCTGGCTCAGAAAATGCATATTTTGTACTGCAGGGGCAGAGGCCCAATGGAAAAAAACCTGTGGGTGCACTGTCCTTTCTGCCTGAGATGTGTGGTAACAACACAAGTGCTGGTAATTCAGAGGGACTGGATTGACTAGCCCCACCCAAGTGCAGACTGGAATTGACTGAGGGATTCCCAGTTCCTTGCCAAGTCCATTAACCCCTGAGTTAAATAAAAGGGAAAAATTACTCTGAAAAAAATTCCACTCCCAGAATAAAAGAAAATCCCAGGAGTAAACGACTTAGAGAATTTGACCTGAATTAATAAATAATTTGGGGATGACCTAAATATAATTTTCCCAACAAGCTTACTATTCATCAGAGGTTTTTTTTTTTTTTTCTTCTGGCTTTGCAGGCCAGTTGGCTTTTTGGGGCAATGCCTTACTATAGGTATTAAACAGTCATAGAATGGTTTGGTGGAAAGGGACCTTTAATATCATCTAGTCCAACCTCCTTGCAGTGAGCAAGGACATTTTCAACTAGATCAGGTAAATTACATCAGTCATCTCAAGAAGGCAAATTCTTCTTTTTACACAGCTCAGTTAGAAGGGAACTTCCCATGGGCTCCCTTAGTAACACACAGCTGTAGCAATTTCTAGAGCGGCCATAATCACCAAATGATCACTGCCAGGACTGCAGAAGACAAAATGACCACGGTTATCTTCACAAATGACATTCTCCCAAATTAGAGGTCACAAAACGCTTGACAGGATTGCCCTTTCTGCAACTCACTGGAAACATTGTAAGTCCTGAGAGAAGAGGATGACAGTCCATCATCTTCAGACAGAAAGCAATTTGAAAAGGCACCTAATTAGAAAGCTCACAAATATCAACGAGGCAAAGTTGAGGCAGACCTCAGTCTGTGGGAAGGAACTGCTTTCCAATAACTCTCTTACTGGGGCCCTGAGAGGGCCACTATTACCACCGCAGACTAGCCACATCCTTCATCCTCCAAGGCAAAGTTGAGGCAGACCTCAGCTTTTCAGTGTCTCTGTGACTGAGGCCCTGAGACGGCCACCATCACCACCACAGACTAGCCACATCCTTCATCCTCCTCCTCCACGGCTACCAGTACAGACAGTAACACCCCAGAAACCAGAGTGGCATTGGCCAAATTCTCACTTACCTTATCCTTTAAAAACAATCTTTGTAAAGGATGAGTTGCTGTCAGAGCTATTCATATTAAAGATGCAGCAAAGATAAAATATCTGCTGGATAAATTCAGTGCATCTTTCAGCAGGCTTTGCAGAGCTGGAAGGCAAATGTGACCGGGTAATAGGGCTTGACAAGCCTAGCAACTGGAGATGTTGCTCAGGCCGGGGAAATGTAATTAAGCAATAAAGTGTGGCTGCTGGGGAGTAAGAATGTGCCTCAAGGGGTATGAAAAAGCATAATGCTGTGAGTGGCAGCACCTGAGAAGTGCAATTATGAAGGAAATCAGAGGGTTTGGGAGTATGGTGGCTGTTGGCTTGGCACAGTGTCCTTACCCTGTTGGGACCTTTCCTCAGCCCTATAGGTAAGTCTCTGCTGCTGGCACTTGCAGGGGCCTTGGGCCCACCACTCTTCACAGGACCCCCAGTACAAATGGGCTAGAGTGGAGACACTGGGCTGCCATGCGACTAGAAAATCATTAGCTCAGGCTCCCCACGATGAGAACCTTGCAAAGATGCCACCTGGGGTACCGTGAGCCTATTGTGTCCCTTGCAGGCACTCACCAGGCTGCATGCCACACACTACCCTGTCTCAGAGGCAGTAATTCTCATTTTATGGCTCTTATCACCTCACAGTTTTGTCTGAGAGTGTGTCATCATAACTGAGAGAGAGATTTCCAATAAATTCCAGTTGAGCCACACATATAAACAAAATAGCCTTGGGGCTGCGTGGAAACCCTGCGCGAAGGCAACTGCGTGGCTGTGACATGTCTGCTCTGCCTGTGCAATGGTTGTCTTCAGCCCTGACATCATCCCCCGTGCTGGGTGGAAGGGAGTGCTGGGGCATGCCAGGGCCTGCACCCACTCTGCATGGGGCATGGGGCTGGTGCTAGCATGGCCCAATCCCTGTCCTGCTGAACCAAGGTGCAACAAGGAGAAAACTGAAAGGTAGGTCAAAGCCAGACTGCAGCTTATCCCATCCTCAGGGACACCTACGACTGCGGGTAGAGAAACTGAAGTGAGCTGGACAAAACCCCTTGGGTTCAGTGTGAGGACACCCCAGAGGCATGCCCGAAGTAAGAGGGAGATCCAAGGCCACCTGAACTGTTCGTATAGAAACACCTCCATTGAGACAAGCTGAAAGCAAACTGCTCCTTTACCAGGTTGACAAGAAGTATACAGAGATAAAGAAATCGGTTTTATTTCACTGCTTTACTTTTATTTCACTACTTTACTCTTATTTCTACTATTATATACAGAAAGAGACCCTTTTCTGGCTGCTGGGGAGGGCAGGGGAACTCATGGAAACTGGAGTGCTGGGGGGAAGATGCTGGAACGAAGGTAGCAGAGCGAACAGTTACGTGTGTGAGAATGAGCTGTCCTAACAAATCTTCAGAGCTTCTATTTTAAACCCTTAACCAAAGAAATCCATTCCTAAACACGCAAGTGGTGGCCTTACAGCTCCAGCATTCATTTTTTCAGTTCTGTCTGGGCTTTAATGTGCAGATTGTGTGGGGAAATGGTGAACGTCAGCCAATTTTCAGTGATTAAGGGAACAATGACAGTAACTGCGCACGTTCTCTGCGTAGCTGACCTTACAACACTTAGGCTCTACGTGGAGCCATTATTTTCACACACATTAAAATTCCACCAATAACAAATCTCATTTAAAAGAGCTGGGAAGTGGGGGGTNTGGGCCTGTGCATAAATGGAACTTATGGGTCTGTGCATAAATGGAACAGTTTGGCCTTCAGATGCAACAATAGCTTACGTGCAGGACTCCCTAAAAGCGTGGGTCCCTGGAGAGGAACATGAGGATGTCTACAGGAACGAGCGGGCTGTGGCCCGAAGTGGTGGAGCAGATTTGTGTAATCCTATCCCTTACAGACCAAAGAGAGGAGTTAATAATTTTCCAGGCAATGCTTCAAATTGGATCACTAGGGATATCTGTGAGGATTCCAAAAGAAATGTTCCTGATGGCCGCTAATGTGTTCCCAGTGACGTACAAGATGCACACACACACACACACGCACAAACAAACCTGCAGTTACACAGGGAAAAAAAAAAAAGAAACTACAGAGGTGCAGTTAAAGCCAAGGACATAGCCAGGAACTCATCAATTTCCAGGACAAAGAATGACTCCCATTGCCCTTCCACGTGTGCTCCCAGCAAAGGGGTGCAGGAGCTGGATGCATAACCCAACTTCCACCCTTGAAAACTCCAAGGGGCCACGCTCTGTTTCCATAACACTTTTTACATGCTTACTTTTATGGGTCTCTTGATGACAATCTAAATCCTGCCTGTTCTTCAATGAACCATTAATCTTCCAGATAGAGTTCAGGGAAGTTGCTGTGTAGCAATAAAGCGCATGTTTCCAGAGCCCAGAGGGAACAAAAAGAGAAAAAAAGAAGAAGAAAAAAAGAGGAAAAGGTGAAAGGGGGTGACATTATTTCTGAGAAACTACTTCCTGGCTTGGAGGAGTTAGGGGGCAAGGTTATCTCCCCAGATTCCCACCTGGAGCCTGCCTCTCCTCAAACCCTGATGCTACTTTGTCTGTAACAATTATGAGAAGAATATACACCTCTCCAAAATTAGGGTCAGCCTAAGAAAGGGGCTGATCACCCCCTGTACCTTCTACCTTGACAGTACAGGAGTATGTAGAGAGTGGTGCCAACTGGGGCTGGCACCCTGACCAGGTACCATGGCCAGGCAGTGGTGGGTTAATGGTTGGACTTGATCATCTTAAAGGGTTCTTCCAACAAAAGCAATTCTATGATTCTATGACTGTGCTTTGGAGAGCAGATGATCACTGAACTAGACTGGCCTGGTGGTCAGCAGGGAGTGGGCTCCATCAATTCCTCATAAGTCAGTGATTTCAGAAGCTAGCTCACATTACCCAGTTTACAGGCTTGCTGCTGCTTTTGCAGACCAAAACATTCAAAGTCTCCTCTTTGCATTCAAACTTTCTTTCAATGTGCTGAGGGTTCTGGTCTCACAGGAGCAGTGATGCAAGAACCATCAAATTCCCATGCCAAGCTTGGCTAGTCCTGTCCTGGATTTGCATTTGAACTGGTGACCCACAGCAGAAGTAACAAATTCTTTGCCCCATTTTATAAGAGGGAAAAAAAAATTAACACATTCCCTTGCACTTCCAGGCTCTGATAAAATTGATGTTAACCATATGTCAGTGTGTGTGAATTGTGTGTAGCTGTTAGGAAAACACGTACTGAGCTACTCTGAAGAGATGGGAGCAGTCAGCATTGCAAAGTGACAAGGAATAGAAAGTTATGTCCAACCTGACTTAAATGTCCTAAGCTATGTCTTTTATGCAGAAAAAAACAAGATGGTAAGGAGAAGCCTGACAAAATAAGTTTCTTGGACTACAGTCCTGTGGAAAAATGATAGCAAAGGGGAAAAAAATAGGCCCATCAGGAAAATACACACAGATAGAATTCCATTTATTGGACTCTCTCAGTTCAAACTGGCAC
Source organism: Psilopogon haemacephalus (assembly GCA_013396835.1). Lineage (NCBI taxonomy): Eukaryota > Metazoa > Chordata > Aves > Piciformes > Megalaimidae > Psilopogon > Psilopogon haemacephalus. The sequence goes on from VWZI01022754.1 coordinate 326,069, forward strand.
AGCTGTCCATAGGAAAAATGATGAGAAATTCACTCTCTGTCTAGACATCATAAGTACAAGGACTCAAAGAGTCTGCTTCATACTCCTGGGTATGTGATCCTTCCCTGGTGCACAGGGAAGGTATCTCACAAATATTCCCATACCGGAAACTTTCTGCCCCAGAGCTCTGCCTATTCCATACAAAATGTTCTCCTCTTTCCATATGAATAGACTATTCTCATCACTCCTGATGACTACTTCACCTGGCAAACTAAAGGTCGCGGAAGGGAAGTTGTGGAAAAATTCTTCGCATTGACAAAAAGAATCCTGTGATATTTTGTGTGTGCTTTGTGAGGTTTATTGTAACAGTTATGTGTAACTGAGTATGTCAATATTCGCCTAAATGCTAAGTACAGTATCTACAGCTTACTTGAAGCAGTAAAATCCTTGAACGGTGAGCCCTAAGTGCACACTTTGGCTGGCCACTGCAGCATGATGCCAGCAGCCATCTGCACCTCCCTAACGATGGTTCCCTGCAGATGCCATCTGTACAATCACAGAATGGTTGGAACTGGAAAGGACCCTAAAGATCATCTAGTTCCACCCCTCTGCTATGGGTTTCATTCTTGATGAATAGAGGAGAAATAAAAGTTACAGTGACAAGCTGTCTGAGATACTTATCCTGGTCAAAGAGCAGCTAATTAGATGTGACTGAAGTTAATTAGGTTCATACTGAGCAGCAAGATCCTGAGCAACAGAATGTGATGGATCTGTCGCTGCTGTAAAGCCAAAATGAGCAGTTCCTAGGTAAATAAGGATAGATGCTACAAACACAGCACCCATGTGACTCCCTGTCACTTCTTAGCTAACACTGACTCTTCTAATCAAAGTCAACAGAATACTTTGAGGTAAAATTCTGTGTGACTGGTGAAAATTGCACAGGAAACATAAGTTAGAGCAAGTGCAGAGAAGGGCCACGAAAGATAGGCCCATGAAGACAGGCTAAGAGAGTTGGGATTGTTCAGCCTGGAGAAGAGAAGGCTCCAGGGAGCAGCTTTCCAGCATTTGAAGCAGCCTTCTGTTATTTGAAGGAGGCCTGTAGGGTAGCTGTAGAAGAACTTATTGCAAAGGCATGCAGTGGCAGGACTAGGGGTAATGGCTTCAGAATGGAAGAAGATTCATTTAAGTTAGACGGTAGGAAGAACAAGGGTGGTGAGACACCAGAACAGGTTGCCTGGTAGTGAAGGCTTCAAGCTTGGAAGTGTTCAAAGGAAGGTTGGACGTGGCCTTGATCAACCTGGTCTAGTAAGAGTTGTCTTTGCCCATGGCAGGGAGAGTTGAAATAGAAGATCTTTAAGGTCCCTTCCAATGAAAATCATTCTATGAAAATTAACAGATCTGCCTGCAAAATTTCAAGCTCTCCACAGTGCTGCATGTGGAAAATCACATCTGGAGAAATGTCCCAGTGCTGCTTGGGCTTTCAGAAGTCTCAGCACTTCAACAGGCTCCTAAAAGTGTGGAAAGTGTTCCCTACTTCCCAGGGCAGCAGAAGCACAGTGCTAGCATGCCTGAAAGCAATTATTGACACTTGTTAGCCTGCCCTTGGTGACAGCATCAACCACAGCAGTGAGTCACTTTGTAGCATCAGGTAATTGTAGGGAAAATGCTGAGATGTTGTTTCATTAAGGCCTTAAAAGAAGCACCACTGAGGCTTGTCTGTATAACATTCAAGGTCAGTCTGCCTGATACTGCATAGCCCCAGTACTGCTAAAAAGTCATAGCAGCAACACTTTTCCCACCTGCCTGTCAGAGACAGGAAACCTTGCCTGATCAGTTTATCAAGAGAAGGAGGATTTACATCCCTCTAGGCACACAGCTTACATCTCCTCCTGAAGAGAAAGGAAGATGGGTCCTTTGTATATTCTCTAGGATGGAATTCAAAGCTTCTTCTGAACATTGTGTGTCTCACATCCTCTTGTTGGCACTGTTCAGCTAATATTTTCAGTGCTGGGATGAGACGCAGCTGTCCCACAGAGGGCTAAGATGTGGACCAGCACCAGGTCCAGCACTCACAGGCCAGCTGCAGGTGATGGAGTTATCACGTGCTGGCCCCAGCTAAACAGCTGGAGTTCACATCAGAGGAAGTCCTTTAATTTTGTAGTTGCAAAGAGTGACAACTCATCTGGCTTTTGTCACTTTCCTTAGGCGTTTGACACCCTGCAATTCTAGGTGGAGTTATTCTGACATCTGCTTATGGCAGTGAAGATGTTCTCCTCCTCATGTTGTGCAAATGAGATTTTTAACCAAAGTAAATATCTTTCCAGTGATCCTGGAGCAGAAGAAGGAATTGCATTTAGTCTCCCACATCCAAAGGCTACTGCTCACCAGCACCTCCTCCATCACACCAACCATGGCTTGGTATATAGCTTCACCAACTTGAGGAGGTCCTGTGGGATGAACTACATTCTTCCAGCTAGTCAAAGATGCTAGTTACAGTCATGTGCTGCCTGTGGCTGCTCTAGTACTAAGGAGGGTAGAGCAGTTTGTTGTTCTGTGCAAAAGTCTTTATGCCTTCTATATTTTCTGGAATCACAAGTGTTTCCTGCCTATCAAGCACACACAATACTCTCACAGACAGGAATCGCCTGATAAGCAAGTGAAGGCCTAGACATTTAAATATTACCCAAGGAGAAAGAGAGGGGAACATAGCCTGTACTGCACCATTCAATAGCTTTTCTTACTCTTCTTATAATGTGGTCTAATACAAACTGTATACCTACCCAAACCAAAGACAAAAAATAAAATCTTTTATAACTTCTGGTGCTTACTGATTTTGTGCTGTTTTCCATTTTTCCTCTAACTGAGACAGATACAGAAGTGCCAACACACTAAGAAGGCAGATCAGCTCCCAGCTGGTTTTGTCCACATGCAGTAGGATCTGCAGAGGTGCCTGAAAATGGGAAGGATACAAAAGCAAATCAACCACATACACAGAGGCAAATGTGACCAGTGTTTACAAACCAACCGTCTAGCCAATTTTGTTAACTTTTGTGCCTCTTAAATCCAAACATTTTATTTTAAATCTAAAATGCAACTACGGGAGAAGCCATCTTTCCACTTGAACAGCAAGGTCCAAAGAGATGATAACATTAGCATGATAGTTAGGCCACCATGGGAGACCATGGCCCAGCTTCGGCACAACCGCTTCTGGTGCAATCAGCTATACTGTCCTGCAACCCCCTTTGAGCACCCCTGAGAATGATCATCTCTCATGTTGAGAGAATTTTGTCTGTCATGCACTAAAGACTTATAAATTATTATTAGAGTTTATCTGTTTCCTTCCTTTCTAGCCCTGTGAGAGTTGATGTGATCATTAGGGTAGCTCTGGGCGATTGTCTGAGAAAGGGACAGATCCAGGGGAACCCACTGTGATAGGGCAAAGACAGGGAGAGACGTGAGGCTTTTGACCATACTTACCACCGTCTGTTACCAGTGCTCTGCTTCTGGAAAGGCAGACTCCTGTATTCATTAATCTTCCCATCCTGGTTAACTTTTTCCTGATTGACAGCACATCAGTCCTGGGAGATCCTGCACCTAGGCAACAGAACTTCTCCATCTCCATTTAAATTCTTCAGCAGGTTCAGTCTGTTGAATAACACCACCACAGACTCCGAAAACTCTTTTGGTTGAAAGAGGCTTTTCAGAGTATAAATCCAAGCATCAACACAGCAGTGCCAGGTCATAACTAAATCATATCACTCAGCACCACATCTACACAGCTTTTAAATACCTTTAGGAAATTTAAGAAATTTTTGCTACTGTTCAACCTAAACCTCTTCTGGCACAACTTGAGGCCACTTCCTCTTGTCCTATGGCTTGTTACTTGAGAGGAAGAGACCAACACCCACCTCACTCCAACCTCCTTTCAGGAAGTTGTCAAGAGTGAGGAGGTCTCCCCTCAGCCTCCTTTTCTCCAGGCTAATCAACCCCAATTTGCCCAGCCACTCCTTACTTGTGCTTTCTTGTGCCTCACTGCCATTGCATGCAGTCCACCAGAAAGATTCATGATTATAAAGCAGACAGCTAGTGTCATAGATCCTGATGTGGCAATCTTGAGAACTGGACCTTACATTTACAGTAGGTCCTGGAGCCAGTCCACACACATGCCATATGTGGCCATCTTTTCCTGTTCTGTCAAAGGTGAGACAGTAACTCTTCCAGCAAATGAGCAGGGTATAGCATTGCCAAGAAATGGGAGCCTGATTGCTGCATTCTTTTGAGTAGGAATGCATTTGTAAAAATAACATCATCTCCATTCTGTCAAATTAAAGTTAATTATCATGGCCCTCAAGCTAAGACCTATTAGCTATGAATCTGATTTAACACAGTTACTGAAGAACACTGGAAAAATCTGTCATTTGGCAAAAAGATAACTGATCACTTTTTACTTCATAGTATTCAAAAGGATTTTGAAACAAGCTTAATGGGGGCAATTTTCTTCCTTTCTTCTGTGGCTTTTCATGATTAACAATGCTTTTTTTTTTTTTTTTTTTTTTCCCCTGGTGCCATTAGAATACTAATTTGGACAAAGAAAAATGTCCTAGGACTAAGACAAATGCATACCAAACTGTCATGTGTTCTTTCTCAAACCCAAGGATAGATCCATCACAGTCTGCAAGGAGGTCACAACAACCTCAGCAATGGTATGGATTTGGGGAAGAGTGCCTGGAAAGCTGCCCAGTAGAGAAAGACTTGGAGGAGGTGTTGATGGAAAACTAGCTGAGTACAAGCCAACATGCTCTCAGGTGCCCAGGAAGGCTAACATCATCCTGGTCTGTATCAGGCAGGAATAGTGCAGCCAGCAAGACCAGAGGATTGTCCTCCTATACTCATCACTAGTAAAGCCACATCTTGAACACTGGATTCAGTTTTGGGCCTCTCACTACAAGAAGGACATTGAGATGCTGGAGTGTGTCCAATGAAGGGTAACAAAGATGGTGAAGGGTCTGGAAAACAAGTACTGTGAGAACTAAATGACAGATCTGGGGTTGTTTAAGCTGGACAAAAGCAGATGCAGAGAAGACCTCACTCTCTACAATTACTTGAAAGAAGGTTGTAGCAGAGTAGTGGTTGGTTGTTTCTTCTGAGTAACAACTAATAGGACAAGAAGAAATGGTCTTAAGTTGCACTGGGTGAGGTTTAGATTGGATATTAGAAGAAACTTCTTCACTCAGAGGGTTATCAAATGCTCTCCAGGGAAGTAATTGAATCCCTGTCTCTGAAGGTGTTGAAAAGACAGAGAAATGTGGTAATGAAGGGCACAGTCTAGCACGAGGCTTGTTAGAGTTAAATAACGTTTGGATTTGACGATCTTAAAAGTCCTTTCCAACCAAAACAATTCTGTGATTCCAAGGTGGCCACACTTGCATGCTTACTAGCTCACTTCAGCGTAAGCAGCCTCCACAGCCCACAGTACTTCCCTTAATAGCAGCTCAGTTTAACACTGAACTAAGCCAGCTTCTTAATCCATAAAGCAGAGCTGTAACTTACATTTTGCTCTGGTTTTCCTTCTTATCACCAGCACTGTCAGAAGGCTCTTGATTCATTATTGTGGCAATGGAAACACTGAAGCACTGAGACAGTGACAAGAGTAAATTTGGAAGATGCAACAAGATTGACCTGCCATTCCAGGACACTGTGGGTGTCCTGGGAGATTGCATTGCCAAAAGGAAACACAGTTGTGTGGATGGGTAGCTTTAGGTCCACAGAAGCTTGTGGACAGGGAGCGAGTGAAGAGCAGAGCACAGGGGAACATGTTTGATGGGAAAACAACTTCATAGCAACGTGATGTTTGAAACAACCTCAAATTACCCCATGGTAGGTCCCAGCCTGTACATACTACCAGAGCTTAAAGGATATATAGAAGTGCAAAGCTGTCTCTAAACAATTCTGCACTGCATTAGGTGCCAAAATCTCAACATTTCCTCTGTCCCTAATACTGTAAAGTGACAATGCTAATGACAAAGAAAACTACATACCATGGTCAAGGACCAGCAATCCAGTGGGACCAGAGACCTGTGTCAGATACTTGCCCATAACCTCCACCTTAGCCAGCCTAATTTGCTACGATTCAAACTGAAAGCCCAAACTCCAAATGCAGATGGTTCAAGAAGCTGAATAAGTGACAAAAAAAAGAAAAAAAAAAAAAAAAAAATTTGCTTGCAGCTTGTTGGTTTTGCCAGGCTCCTCAACAGCTCACCAGCAGCCTCAGCTCTCAGTATCTCTGTGGTCCTGCCTACATTGTATAGGAGCTGAGTGCCAGGAGGTCAGCCAGCAGCCCAAAGAACCAGCACCATCCCAAGGCAGATCTGGAGCCACTTGGCTCAGCCTGCAGCATTGCAGCACTGTCAAACAAAAGAAATCACTTTAAGAAGAGGATAAGAAAAAGGACCTTATAGAAATTTTGCCCAAGCTTGTTACTGGAAATCTATTTGATGTAGTGAAGAAACATGGGAACTTTTCCAGGAAACGTGTTTCTTTATTTAAATAAAAATTAGTGCCAGTAGAAACAATAAACTTTAAATACACGAGACAATTATGTACAACTCAATGTTAGGAATTATATACATCGTTCGTGGGTTTTTTGGGTTGATTTTCTTTGTTTTTGTTTTTACAGATACAAATACATTTATACCAAAAGTAAAAGGATGAAGGAGAAAGCAATGGAAAATGTGACAACTCGCCTATGTCAGTCTCGTTTGGAAAGTTTCAGGATTCAAGTGATTCCAGGCAAAGCGCCAAACTTAATTTGGCTTCTTTCAAACTTAAAACAGCCCCTTTTTGGAGTAAATCTACCAAAAAGCTTTTTATGGTCTGATCCAAAGTTCACTGAAGTCAACGGAAAAACTCCCACTGCCTTCAGTCTGAACTGGATCAAACTCTTTGAGTAACAAAGGAGCTTTTGTTCTGTGTTGAGCTAGACAGACAGCCATACCTCTGCAGGCTGCAGCCCGTTAACCCTCCAAGCCAAAAGCACAGCTCTCCCTCCTCAGGGACAGAAGGAGATGCTTTCTGCTCTCAGCAGCCGTGTTTCTTTAAGCTGTCTCTCAAGCTCTCACGCCAGTGGATAAATCACGGAGCTTTTTAAGAGCAGGAAGTACGTGGAGACCTGTTGCAAACGTCTTTGCTGCACAATGCTTTAGATTCCGGCTCTTCAGCCCTCATGCTTCAGAACTAACCCAAACATCAATAACTTATTAAGTTATTATAAAATACAAAGTATGATTGAAATAGTCACTCTTCTGGTTTTGTTTGTCCTTACTTCTTTTAACAGTGCAATAATTTAGTAGCTGGTTTCATAAGCATTTAAAAGAATCACAGTACCATTAAATTAGGGGAAGGGGGAAGTTCGTGGTGGTTTTAAAAGCTAGTTACTAATGACTGTACAGAAATTCATGTGTCACATGTGAGCTGATGGGGGGGTAGGGAAGGTAAGGCAATCTTTATCTACCTTAAATAGAGCAGAAAGTCTGGGTTCTTTAAGGATGCACATAGGTGAAGTCATACTGACCTCAAATGGACAGTTTAACTCCAAAAAAGAATCACAAAATCTTGTGCATGTCCCTTGAATTCAGGAGAACTCAGCTGGTGACTTCCACTGGGCAAGGATTTCACCCTTGTAGGTTAAATCCTGTCCTGAATTCCACCTGGTCTTCAAGGGGGTGTAACAGAGCAGCATTTGTTCAAGCCTTTCTATGCCTTACACCTTGTAGCAAAGATCTTTTCATGCCATTTTTAACATACAGATCTTTGCCTTTAGTGATCAAATGTATATATCTTTTAAAAATACAAAAGTCAAAACAAAACCACACTTTTCCTACTGCTAACGTAGTCAAAGGGTGGATTGCAGCAGAAATTGGTGAACCTGACCCAGTCAGTATGGCTACAAGTGAAGCAAAGACAGAGTGGCAGGACCTGAAACTGGGCTCTAGAGACCTCTTTTGTCTTTTAATCTTATTCTTTCTGTGCCTAAAGTCAGTCTCCAGTCATACTGCAATCTCCTTTAACCTACAGCATCAACAGATCCTCAGCTTTTGAGGCCTCATTGAGCAAATTTGCTGCTGGATGTGGTTCGTTAGGGAAAAAAAACCAACCAAACAAACAAAAAAACCCACCCCACAAACCACAGTGAAAGTACTTCTGGTCTGTCACAGTTTTGTGTCAATGAACATTGCCCATAATCTCTAACAACCAGGCACTCACATCAGGGTGACTTCCCTAAACATTTCACACATATTTGCAGAATTCCAAAATATGCAAAGACAGGTCAGTGACTGTTACCTCATTAGAAAATACATTCTTCTTCTTTGCTCTTATGGTAAGAAATAATAATAATGGAAACATGAAAATTAAGCAGCCCAATGATGTGCAAGTTACATGTTGGAGTTGAGTACCACTGCATCTTTATCCTGTCAGCTCTGGGAACACCTCAGGCCTAAGGGCACAGGTACCTGTTCAGAGTTCATTGGAGAATAGGAAAGGAGAACCACAAGTTCATAGTGGGAGCTCCACTCCCCTGTTGGCAGCTGTTCAAGATAGCTCTGCAAGTGCTAGGAGTTCTTGTGAAGGTTTTCTGCAGATCCCTCGCTACTCTCATTGAGGAGCGTTTCTGACACTTCCCCTAGTTCAGCGTCCAGCACTTCCTCCTGGATGGTGAAGTGGACATCTGGGGAGGAGGATTCAGAACTCACACTACTGCCTTCCATCGAGCAGATAGCGCAGGACAGGGATGGCACCATGCTCTCCTGCAGCATGTTCAGCATCATGGGGATCTGGACAGACTTCAGCCCTGATATGGTCGGTAGAGGCTTGACAGCTTCCCCCCATTCTCTCTCCTCATCTTTGTAGAGCAGAAGCAAACTGGACTTCTTCTCTTTTCTTTTGGATTTCATGTAGCCAAGCATTATCCCAATCAGGAAGACCCCATAGAAAGACATGACAATCAGAATGTAAAAATACTCATTGCCGTTGCTCTTCTCTGCGTTGCGGGACTCAGCATCAAGCATGGCTTGGGTCATGTTTGCATGGTCCATCTTCAGCAGGGAGTGTTTTACCACAGTTAAAGCCTGAGGGAGAACATGTATGTACATGTAAAATGAAACTTCAGATCAAAGACACAAAAGAATAGCCCCAAATAGAATAAAGCAGCCTCAAACTATTCCATGCTGCTTGCAATTTCTAAGCATGCAAAAGCCACACCTGACTGAAGCTTGCTGTCCATCATACCCCTGCATTAATCCTCTGAATGAGCTGTTATTCAGATACAGAAAACATTAGAGGAAGGAAAATACTCCACATTAGATCATGTCAAGTTCTAGGCTGAATCATAAATCCCACGATTAAGGGAAGAAAACTACATAGAAACACCCTGCTAGGCATAGTTTTACACTACTTAACCATGTTTCCATAGAAGATTGAAAAAGTTAGAAGTTCTATATTATATAGCAAGGCAGGGGGAAAAAATAATCAAAAATCTACTTACGTGGACATGCAAAAAAATTCCTCCTCTTGCAGAGCTCGAGAGACCTTTCCTCCACCAAATGCTGGGTGCTCTGAAAACTTTCCTCTGCTGCCGCTGGAATAAATAGCTCTCGAGAAATGTTTCATCACGTGTTTTAGAGGCACAGTTTATAATAGTTTTGTGTTGGAGTCAACAGATGAACTTGAAGGATTGCAGTTCAACCCACTGAACTCTTAACAGCTGTGAAAAGAAAAAGAGTTGGGAATTCAGGCTTTACTCTTTCCTAACCAGTTCAGCACTGCCTCTTCCAACTTGTTCCTTTCACTGCCATCCCAGCTGCTAAATCTGACCGGTACCCCTGAGAGCTGCTATGCAGAGGGGGGAAACTGCAGACCGTTATGCTGTGTTTGTAATAAAATGCAGACAATGTGACTCTCACAGTGAACACTATTATGTTATCTATATGCCTACTGTATGCACTTTTCCCCAGAGAGATAAAGGAGGAATCAGATTATTTCCTGTACCTAGGACTAGTGGCAAAGATTTACAAGCCTACACAAAACGAAGTGGTGACTTTCAACTCAAGTTTCTGCTCCACATTGGCACAAGCTGTGGGACTGTGGAAAGCTGAGCCCTGGGTCTCTAGTGAGTTTTGGATGGAGCAGTGCTGGTGCCATCTAATTTTGGCCATTAAAGCAGCAGCTGTAGGATTTTGGTTCCTCACATAGCCAGTGGAAGGGTGCAGACTCCTGGAGGGAGCAACTCAGAGCTCCTGAAGTTTGCAGGCTCCTTCTCCCACTGTAGAAGCATCCAACAGCTACACGATCTGAGTGCTATTTATGGACAAATAGGCCAGGACCACCAAGTTTGTGCAGAATTTAGTACAAAGGGATGTTAACAGCTTCTGGGCAGAGGGATGCTGCAAGTGACTGATGGAGGCTTCTGCAGCTGGCTGCTGGGCTGAGCAGATACCTCCCAGTCTGCTGAGGAGGTATGCAGGCTGGGTTGCAGGGCCCACATAGTTCCCAGTCATCAGTTCAGTGGTACAGGAGGCTCCAAGACCCCTTTTCAACACGTAGGCAACAGCACAGGCCATGGGAAGAAGGAGGCCCAGCTTGCACCTTGGGGATTTCACTTCCTTATCCTTTCCATCCCCATTCTTCACGCACAAAGACCAATTAGTCAGGCCCCACATGTGAATGTCACCCCCTTCTGCAAAGCCTCAAGGATGTTTATGTAACAGAACACTCCACTTCCAGAAAGTAGCCGACTGGTGCTGGAGTTTCCCAACGGTAGGTCTGGGGCTCTTATTCCGCTGCAGTCAGTTGTGGATTCTTTGCATAGAAGGCAAATTCTTCTCCAATCTCTGCCCTCACAATCCCTCTGAGGTAATGGCAGATAAGATTCACCTCTCTTCACATGTAGGAAGAGGAAAGAGAGAGAGGAAAAAAGCAACTTTACATGAAGAATTCAAGACAAGACAGGATTGTATCTGTGTTTGAAACCAGCATTTTCCATTGCTCCTCAGAATGACTCCACGAGAAGAGGAAATGATTACATTAGCCTCCTTTCCTTCTCTGCCCCCTAAAACAGAGGATCCACATTTCAGGCTGCTGGTTTTATCTCCTTGTGCATTCCCATGTGATAGCTCAGGAGCTGTTGATGTTGGACTAAGGTCTACTGGGATTTCATCTGACAGAATCTGTCTGCAGCACCCACTTGCCAAGTCTGGATTCTTCATCCCTGTTCCCGACAAATTCCTGAGCAGGCAGTGAGAACATGTTAACCGGTAGGCTCAAGCATAACCCAGAGCAAGTCTCTGGCTTTTCTAGCTAAATCTGGGAGAAAGTTTCATTTCACATCTTTTTTCAGCTCCGTGTGGTGTTTGCTCCTCCATTCAAGCTCTGGAAGTTTGCAATTTGAAAAATTAAAGACAATGTGACAGGTTCTACCAACACCGTTTTATGTAGGATCTTGAGAGACCTGGGGCTTTTCAGTCTGGAGAGAAGACTGCGAGGGGATCTAATGAACGTGTAGAAATATCTGAGGGCTGGGTGTCAAGAAGATAGGGACAGCCTCTACTCACCTGTGCCCTGTGACAGGACAAGGGGCAAAGGAGGTAAACCACAGCACAGGAAGTACCACCTCAACATGAGGAAGAACTTCTTTACAGAGCACTGGAACAGGCTGCTCAGAGAGGTTGCAGAGTCTCCTTCTCTGGAGATTTTCAAGACCTA
>VWZI01022754.1:337881-471663 GCA_013396835.1 Psilopogon haemacephalus
GGGTGGACTTGATATGTGGAGGTCCCTTCTAACCCCTAGCATACTGTGATCCTGTGGCCAGTGTTGTTAGGTCAGTAAAAACTGGCTCAATACAAGAAGAAATAATTTCTCTGTGCCCATGATGTTATGAAACCAGCTTGATCCTGAGAAAATACCATCTGAAGCTTGTCCTTTCACCTGCTGTCCATGCAACATACAGGTCATCACTCACTCCAACACGAGGAGCTTTCTCAGATATTTGGAGGGCACAACACCATGACTGCCACCAGTGAGCCCACAGAGCAGAGGCAGGCAAGCTGTTCTGCAGGTGTTAATAGAGTCTCTTTGGTGGCCAAGAAGATCAAGAGCATCCTCGACTGTACCAGCAATAGCATGACCAGCAGGACCAGAAAAGTCATTATCTTCCTGTACTTGGTGCTGGTGAGGCCCCATCTCAAATATTGGGATCAGTTTTGGGCCCCTCCACTATAGTGTAGTGAAGGGCCCAGAGCACAACTCTTGTGAGAGGCAGCCAAGGGAAATGGGTTTGTTTAGCCTGGAGAAAAGGAGGCTGAGGGAAGACCTTCTCACTTTCTACAGCTCCCTGAAAGGAGGCTGGAGTCAGGCAAGGGTCAGTCACTTCTTCCCAGTAACAAATGATAGGAGAAAAAAAAACAGCAAGAGGAAACAGCATCATGTTTGTGCCAGGGGCAACTGGGTTGGACGCTGGGAACAATTTCTTCCCTAGTAGGGCTGGCAAGCCCTGGGACAGGCCACCCAGGGAAGTGGTGGAGTCACCATCCCTGAAGCAGGTTAAAATCCACATCGATGGGGTGCTGAGGGACATGGTTGATGATCTGAAAGGTCTCTCCCAACCAAAATGATTCTGTGATTCATATTTGCCCCAGAACCTTATATTGTTAATGTAGACAGAGCTCTGTCACCAAGCTGAACTGCAGCACCCAAAAGGAGCAGAGGAAGACTGGTTAGGTACATCCATGGATTTGTGCAATCCCACGAAGTTCCCAAAAGTTGAATTGCATAACTATTGCTGAAAACTATTTGCAACTGTGTTTACCTTGGCTAGCTGATGACAGCCCTTCTCCATCTGTTCACCCATGATTCTGAAAAACAGAGTCATTTAAAAAAGGCCTGGAAGGAACTTCTGAGACTTCTATAGACGTGAATAGGAGGGATGGGAAGATATTGAGGAATAACCACCTAAAAAATATGCCTCTTGCTTGCTGGTGCAATAATTCAGATTTCTCAAGCCACAGCCTGCAGAAACTGTATTTTGCTGTAAAAACAAGAGCTAGAAAACAGAAAATTGGAGCCTTTTAGTTTTGTGTTCTAAAGTTACTTTTGCTGTGAAATACATTGTAAAATTATTGATCACAGTAAAAATCCTTGTTTAATGTGAAGTAATTTACAATTTGGTGTTGTTACTAGTTATTTCTTTATGGAGCTTCTTACTTCAGATCAGGGCTTTTTTTCTTCAAATTTCACAGGATTTCCTCTGAAATGTCACACTAAAGATTTCTCACACTTTTGGCAATTGCCTCTCATCTTCCTCTTCACTTTCTTTGCAGCCTTAGGGAAGCCTCATGAAGTTCAATAAGGGCAAGTGTAGAGTCTGGCACCTGGGGAGAAATAACCACTTGCACCAGTACATGTTAGGGTTTGATATGCTGGAAAGCAGCTTTGCAAAGAAGGTCCTGGGAGTAGTGATAGACAAGTTCCCCAAGAGTCAGCAATGTGCCAATGTGGTCAAAAAGACCTGTGGCATCCTGAGGTGCATGGAAAAGCATGTCCGAGAAAGAGGTCAAGGGAGATCTGCCTTGTCGCCCCAGTGACACCACATCTAGAGCACTGTGTCCAGTTCTGGGCTCCTCAGTTCAAAAGAGACAGGAACCTACCAGAGAGAGTTCAGTGGAAAGTACAAATACAATGAGAGGACTGGAGAGTCTCTTTGAGGAGGAAAGGCTGAGAGACCCAGGGATGTTTCACATGAAGAAGACTGAGAGGATCTGATCAATGCTTATCAGTATCTAAAGGGCAGGGGGCAAGTGAATGGGGCCAGACTCTTTCCAGTGGTGCCTAGCAACAAGACAAGGACCAACAAGCACAAAATGGAGCCCAGGATGTTCCCTGTGAACATGAGGAAAAGTTTCTTTCCTGTGAGTGTGCTGCAGCCCTGGATCAGGCTGCTCAGAGAGGTTGTGGAGTCTCCTTCCCTGGAGAGATTCCAAACCCACCTGGACGTTGTGATCCTGCACTGGCTGACTCCACTTTATCATGGGGTTGGACTAGATCCCCAGAGGTCACTCCCTACCCCTACCACGCTGGTATTCTGCGATTCTTTGCATCGATCCCAACCTAGGCCATAATATTTAAGAATAATCCTCATGCAGTTGCTCTTACCTTCCAGATCCTCCCTTTGGAAAACATTCAGACCAATAAAGTAGACCAACGGCCAGGCACTCCAACAATGAAAAGGTCACTGGAGCTGCTGATGCCAGACTTTTTTTCTCAAGGTCCCTGTCTCCTAGAGAGCCTTTTGTGGCAGCAACCTCCGTCACTAAAGGACGCAAAAGTGGAGGCTTGAGGCGTCCCATGGGGCAGGAATTCTTCATAACATGGCTTAAAGGGAGAATATAATGTGAACCCTTTTCTCTAAATAAAACTGCAAGGACAGTCAGAAAGCTCAACAAAGACAACCTATTGTGGAGACAACATGAAACATCCTTAGAGACTCAAACAACTCTGCAGGCTGCCATGGAAAATACATCTCTAACCCTTCATTATGGGCATGATCCATGGCCTGATGCTGCATTTCTCTTCCTTTTTCCACTGAGTGAGTTAATAAGACTAAAATACAGAACACGACTATTAAAGGGATAGCTCCTACAGGAAGCTCAGCCTCTTTAGTAAGTGTTTGCCAACAGAAGTGTCTGAGCATGTGCAGTTTTGGAGTAGCCAGCTCGAAATCTGATAAACAACGTAGAAAGAAAAAAAAAACAAAACTAAAAAACAGAGGACCTGAGGTTTTTCTTCCTGCTCACAGACCTTTAATGGAAGTAATATTTGGGGAGAAAAAGGACAGAGAATTTTGGTGTGCAAATATTGGAACAGATATGATTTGGACCTTCCAGAAACTGCTCCTAGGAAAGGACAGCAAAGTTAGTCAATATCTTTTGCTCGCAGATATGATTTTGCTTAACAGAAAATTAGAGACCAAGAGGAAGATACAATGAAGGAGACGTTTATGGCCTTGATTTGGTCTTGTGTTTAAAGACCTCCCACACTGAGCTCAGAGAATCTCAGCATGGTGAGGGTTGGAAGGGACCTCTGGAGATCATTTAGTCCAATACCCCTGCTAAAGCAGCTTGTCCAGGATTGCAATGTCCAGGTAGATTTGGAATCTCTCTAGAATAGGAATCTCCACAACCTCTCTGGACAGCCTGGCTTAGTGCTCCAGCACCCTCACAGGAAAGTTTTTCATCCTGTTCAGATGGAACCTCCTGAGTTCCAGTTTGTGCCCATTGACCCTTGTCCTGTGACTGAGCACCACTTCAATGAGTGTGGCCCCACCCTCTCAACCTCTACCCTCCGTGTACATTATGACCTTTGGTCCCAGAGTAGGGAATGAATCACAGAAACATTCTGCTTGGAAAAGACCCCCAGGATCACCAAATCCAACTGTTATCCCTGCTCTACAAAGTTCACCCTTGAACCATGTCCCCAAGCACCACATCCAAATGATTTAAACACATCCAGGGTTGGTGATTCAATCACCTCCCTGGGCAGCTCATTCCAATGCCTGACTACTCTTGCTGTGAAAAAATGTTTCCTAACGTCCAGTCTAAACCCACCCAGCTGCAGCTTGAGGCCATTCCCTCTCATTGTATCACAATTTACCTGTGAGAAGAGACCAGCAGTAGCCTCATCACAACATCTTTTCAGGTAGCTGTAGAAAGAACGTCATGGAGAGGATGCTGCTGTAGTAGCAGCCTGGCAGATGCCATGTGCTATCCTGCTAACAAGCCTCCTTGCAGTACAAAATTTATGGGCTTTACTATATGCTCTTAACACTTCTATGCCTCAGTTCACTTCCATGGGAAATGAATCTAATCACACCCACAAATTACACGTGCTGTGAAGGTAAAGCATGGCAATGCACTTGCAGATGACTACCCAGACAGGTAATAACCATTCTGTTCACCAGCATGAAAGCTTCACCACATGGGCGGGCTGGCAGCTGAGCAATTCTCACACAGCTCAGTGCCATTTTCCATCAGCCTTCCTTATTTTTCATACTGCAGAAATAAATTACTTTTATATATATATATACTGCACATGAGCAATTTCTAGAGGAAGGTGGCAATTTTCTCAGTGCCATGCACAATATCCTGTGTTACCATCTGGATACCAAATGGAAGCAATGCTCTGCCCAGTTATTAACTGGAGAAAGCTTAGTAAAATACTACAGCTCTGCCTTGCATCCTTACAATCTTCACTGGTGAAAACATGTAAGTGTTAAGTCCAGAAGATACAGGCATCAACTTTCCCTCCAGCTTCTAGGGTTTAGTTTGCTTTAACTTAAATTTTATATGACCATGGTAGGTAGGAGATCTCCATATCACTAAATTTCAAGTTTCTCAGGAATTCTCTGCACCCAGAGCAGAGGAAACTTTCTATTTCTGTCAGTAGTAGCAAATATGGCATTCAGAAGAACCTCACCTTTGCCCCAGTACTCCCAGATCCAGCAGTGGCAAGAGATTTGCCAGAAGTCACATCTGGAGTACTGAAATTGTCTTCCAAGTATAAAATAAGGATCTTCAAAGATTGTCATCTAGATTATTCATCAGTGACCTGGATAAAAGGATGGAGTGGATGCTCAGCAAGTTTGCTGCTGATACCAAACTAAGAGGAGAGGCTGACACACTTTCAGGCTGTGCTGCCACTCAGAGACACACGGACAGGCTGGAGAGTTAGGTGGAGGAGAACCTCATGAAGTTCAACAAGAGCAACTGTAGTCCTGCACCTAGGGAGAAATAACCTCCTACACCAGTACAGGTTAGGGTTTGATATGCTGGAAAGCAGCTCTGCAAAGACAGACCTGGGAGTCGTGATGGACAAGTTTGCCAGGAGTCAGCAATGTGCCAGTGTGGTCAAGAAGACCCGTGGCATCCTGAGGTGCATGAAGAAGTGTGTCCAAGACGTTGAGGGAGATCTGCCTGTTGCCCTAATGACAACCACATCTGGAGCATTGTGTTCAGTTCTGGGCTCCACAGCTCGAGAGACACAGGAACCTACTGGAAAGAGTCCAGTGAAGGCTACAAATACAATGAGAGGACTGGAGAATCTCCTTGAGGAGGAAAGGCTGAGAGATCTGGGGGTGTTTCACATGGAGAAGACAGAGAGGATCTGATCAATGCTTATCAGTATCTAAAGGATGGGGGCCAGACTCTTTCCGGTGGTACCCAGCAGTAGGACAAAGGGCAACAGGCAGAAAATGGAAGCCATGAGGTTCCCTGTGACCATGAGGACAAAAATTCTTTCCTGTGAGTGTGCTGCAGCCCTGGAGCAGGCTACTCAGAGAGGTTGAGGAGTCTCCTCTGGAGAGATTCCAAGCCCATCTGGACATTGTGATCCTGGAAAACCTGCACTGGGTGACACTGGTTTGGCAGGGGTTTCAACAAGATGATCTCCAACCCCTGCCATGCTGGAATTCTGTGATTTTGTAATCCCTTAAGAAAATTGGGTTCTGATCCAAAGAGCTGCCAAAGAACACAAAACCTCAATGATATCTGTAATAACAGTTTACACTACATTCAGCATTTACCTCAAGGCATATGTTGTGGGAACCTTCTCAGACGTTGGGGATAGACATTTTTTCCCAACCTCTAAACTGAATGTCGGAAAGATACAAGTGAGTGGAAGCAAGTCACTCTCACAATAGCAATAACAATAAGCTACATTAAAGAAATGTAAAGATTTTTCAACAGCTGCTATCAGAATCTAGGTCCAAAGTCATGACATCCTCAGCTGTATTTCCTTCAGCTGAGCTGTGTCACAACATTATTTTATCAATATAGATTAAAGGTGTACAAAACTTATGCAATTAAACAAAACATACTTTAAATTACCTTACCTTTTTCCTTTCTTGTGACACAGAAGGGCTGTAAATCTGTTTGATTTGAAAGTGTTTTTTTCTCATCCAGCCATCCAGATAAACCTGAGCGATGACCAAATAGGAAAGGTTACATTCACCTTAGTAGGTGCTTCTTTGCCAGGAGCAGCCATCCAGCACCCAGTGCCACTGATGTATGTTCATAGAATCATAGAATGGTTTAGGTTGGAAGAGACCTTAAAGATCATCCAGTTCTAACCCCCTGCCACAGGCAGGGACACCTCCTACTAGATCAGGTCGATCAAGACCTCATCCAGCCTGGCCTTGAACACATCCAGAGAGGGAGCAGACACAACCTCCCTGGGCAACCTGTTCCAGTGCCTCACCACCCTCACTGTGAAGAATTTCTTCCTAACATCCCATTCAAATCTTCCCTCCGCCAATTTGAACCCATTCCCCCTCATCCTGTCATTACAAGACCTTGTGAACAGTCCCTCCCCAGCTCTCCTGTAGGCCCCCCCCAGATACTGGTAGGCTGCTATAAGGTCTCCCCGAAGCCTTCTCTTCTCCAGGCTGAAAGGCCCCAACTCTCTCAACCTGTCCTCATAGCAGAGGTGCTCCAGCCCTCTGATCACCTTTGTGGCCCTCCTCTGGACTCTCTCCAACAGTTCCATGTCCTTCTTGTGCTGGGGGCTCCAGAACTGCACACAGTACTCCAGGTGGGGTCTGACAAGAGCAGAGTAAAGGGGGAGAATCACCTCCCTTGCCCTGCTGGTAATGCCTCCCTTAATGCAGCCCAGGACACAGTTGCTGTCTGAGCCGTGTGTGCACACTGCAGGCTCATGTTGAGCTTCTCATTCACCCAGACCCCCAGGTCCTTTTCCTCAGAGCTGCTCTCCAGCCACTCACCACCCAACCTGGATTTGTGCTTGGGATTGCAGCGACCCAGGTGCAGGACCTTACACTTGGCCTTGTTAAATTTCATGAGGTTAGCCTGGGCCCACCTCTCCAGCCTGTCCAGGTCCCTCTGGATGGATCCCTGCCCTCCAGCAAGTCAACTGTGCCACACAGCTTGGTGTCATCTGCAAACTTGCTGAGAGTGCACTCAATCCCTCTGTCCATGTCACTGACAAAGATGTTCAACAGCACTGGTCCCAGCAGTGACCCCTGAGGGATGCCACTTGTCACTGGTCTCCAGGTGGACATTGTGCCCTTGATCACCACTCTCTGTGTGCGACCATCCAGCCAATTCCTTATCCAGCAAGTTGCCTCCCTCCAGTTCATCTCTTTCTGCTTCTCAGTGCTGCTGGCTATGGAAGCTCATCATGGCTTTGTCATGTTGCTTTGGGCTTTCCTAAAGACAGTATTTGGAAAACAGGGGCACAGGATGCTCTTGTGAAGGTTCACACAGCCAGTGACTTCACGTGCTTGGGCGCAGAGGTATAACACTTCCCAAAGTTCACCACACTTTGAAGAATTTAGAAAAAAGACAAAAATTTAACCACCAGGGAAACCACAAGCTCTACAGTCAAGCTGTTGCTTAGTCTCACTAAACCACAGCATTTTAGTTTTAATTTCCATACATAGAGAGAAGTGATAAGGACCCTAGACAACTTCTGCCTCAGATATATGCCCAGAACTGCCACTTCAGGATTTTGGTGCAGGTGAAGAATACAACAACTACTACAGAGCAAGGTACCAGCCTGGCTTCCTACATGAAGCTTGACAACCCTTTCAGGGAGGCAAAAGTTAAGATGATCTCCAGAGGTCATTTCCAACCACTACCTACCATTCTATGATCCTGTGGTTCTATGGATCATGCCTAATTTTATGCCTCAAGATTAAAGTACCTGCCAATCCATAAGGGGTGTTTCTGACAAATTAGTACAGATTGCTGAAAAGATTGAAAAAAAGGGACAAAACCCATCAGCCATTGCCCCTAAAAGTGATTCTGCCCCTTGAGGAACTGGTGACAGTATGCAGTGAAGAACGCAACACAAGTGCTGTAGTGATCTTCCCTCCTCAAGAGGAAAGAAAAACATGTGCAGAGGTACATTTAGTCTCCTCTCCCAGAAACAGGTGTGGAGCAGAGGTGAAAGTGCTGATAGCCCTTTGGCAGTGACACACATCCAGCCCAGCTGAAGTGAGTGCTCTTCCCTGGAGGAGCAAGCCACTGTTCATTATTACTTTTTCCAACCCTGGAAAATTATTTTGCAAAGTAAAAAGTAGCCCAATGCTGTCTCACAGCCGTGTCAGTGCAGCATCCCAGGTCACGATGACCTCCAGCATGTACAGGATTGTTACCTTTCACATGGACACCAGATGTGGACCACTCTCTCACTCTGGTGTTCAAGGCCCTCAGGCTTTTTTACAACATCATGCATGCAACATCGCACATGTCCATGGGGCTCCCTCAGAGTTTTTCTTGTGAAACCTCCGCTTGTGCTGTAGCTCTTGCAGCAAACATCACACTCTCTTAATTTCTGCTCTCAACCTCATTGACCTGAACTTTCGTGGGGTTGCAAATGCAGTTTAGATTTCACCACTGCCTTGCTCTACAGCAGTCCCCTTCCAATCTGAGGCAACTAAAGCAGCACTTCAGTTTGATTTACTACGTCTTGGCGTCTGCTGGCTGTAGCCACTTTCAGAGCATAAATACTCAGATCAGCTATTTGTGCTCTTAGCCCAAAAGCCTGCTTTGGAAAACACAACACAAGGCACAGAACAGCAACACTGGGTGTAAAGAGCATCAACTGTATGAACCTCAGGTGCATAGCAAAGAGGACAGGAAGGAGACAGTGACATCATCTCCAAAGGGAAGGATTCTGTGTGGCAAAGGGGAAAAAGAAAGGATCTGGGACTCCTGAAAGCCAAGGCCCTTTCTTTCCTCTTGGCCCCTTTAAGTACTAAAAGGTCACAATAAGGTCTCCTAGAGCCTTTTCCAGGCTAAACAACCCCAACTCTCTCAGCCTGTCTTCACAGCAGAGGCGTTGTAGTACTCTGATCATTTTTGTGGTCTCCAACATGTCTATCTTGTTTCCCCTATTGGTACAATGAGTTTGTATCCTGCAGATGAGATGCACTCCATGGGTGCACATGGCATCAGACAGAGCAGGCAGAAGACATGCAGCTCTCTGGCAGAGTGGGGGTCCATGGCCATCCCAAACAAAACCTGGTCCTGTGCTATGTGTTGAACAGGCAGAGTGGAGAGAGCAAGGAGAGCGCAATAACACAACCACTGCTTTGATGGAATTGTGCTTTCAGAACTTAGGGAAAAACTCTCTGCTCTCTTGGCTGCTTTAGACACATGAGTAACCATCCCAAAGTAAACAACATGTGGTCTTGTGTGGTCTTTTTTTTCTCCTCATCCAAGGCTGGTATTTCTGTCGGGCCTAGGAAGCAACAGGAAGTGGGGAATTCTGCTCAGGCACAGTTGATCCTGTGCTTCCATAACAGGCTCTGGAAGCGCAGCATGTTTTGGGAAAAGAAATACTGCTGTTCAGTATGGGAAGCACACACACAAAAGTACATCTGGACACATACAATGAGTTCATACTCCTCTGTGTCACATAACTAAAGAGTTCTGATGCAGCCATATGCACAGTTTCTCCTAACTCTTCCAGAAGCATTCAGACATTGACAGAGTATGAATCAGTTTTTAAACTGAAGGGTTAAAGAATTTCCTGAAAGCAAGGTAACTGCTGGATTACTTCTGGTGCAGATGACACCAAGCTGTGTGGCACAGCTGAATTGCTAGAGGACAGAAATGCTATCTAGAGGGACCTGGACAGGCTGGAGAGGTGGGCTCAGGCCAACCTCATGCAATTCAACAAGGCCAAGTGTGAGGTCCTGCATCTGGGTCGGCGCAATCCCAAGCACAAATCCAGTCTGGGTGGAGAATGGCTGAGAGCAGCCCACCCCACCAGGCCTTAGCTCAGCTCAGGGCAAACTTAGGAGAGGTTCTATGAATTTATAATTCACAGTGCTCCAAAACACCATATTTGTATTATTGCAAATCTGTCCCCACTGCAGACATTGCTATAGCACCTCCAGGTCTCACGATCTGGTGTCTGCTGGCATATAGTGCAGCCTTGTCATCACTTCCCAGCCCCTCTCTTTGATATTCAGCAAACCACAACAAACTTCAATTCTTCATAGAATCATTTTGGCTGGAAAAGACCTTTAAGATCACCAAGTCCAACCTTTAACCCAGCACTGCCAGGTCAACACTAAACCATGTTCGCCAGCACCACATCTACACAGCTTTTAAATACCTCCAGGGATGGTGACTCCACCACTTCTCTGTGCAGCTTGTTCCAGGCTTTGACAAGCCTTTTGGGGAAGATATTGTTCCTAATGTCTAAACCAACCTCCCCTGACACAACTTGAGGCCATTTGTTCTTCTCCCATCACTTGTTACTGGGAAGAAAAGACCAACCCCCACCTTGCTCCAAGCCTCCTTTCAGGTAGTTGTAGAGAGTGAGAAGTCCTCTCCTCAACCTCCTTTTCTCCAGGCTAAGCAAACCATTCAGCTGCTCCTCAGAAAACCTCTTCTCCAGATCCCTCATCAGCTTCATTGCCTTTTTTTTTAACCTACTCCAGGAACTCAGTGTTGTTCTTGTATTGAGAGGTGCAAAACTGAACAGAGTACTTAATGTGCAGCCTCACCACTATCAGCTATGGGGGCAATATCCCTGACCTAGTTCTGCTGGTTGAACTATGCTGACACAGGCCACCGGAGCCCACTACTGGCTCATATTCAGCCAGCTGTTTGCACAGAGGAAAGTTGCAGAAAGTCCTTCCTCATTGCTGGAAAACTCATTGGGGGCATGTCTAGGTCATTACCAAAGCACTGAGTTGTCCTTTTGGGGTTTTTGGGTTTTGTTTGTTTTCTCCTTCCACCTGATGACTGGTTTCAGAGTCTGATGAATCTCATAAAGGAGAGGATTTAAAAAAAAAAAAAAAAAAAGAAGATACAGTCTGATTCCAGTATCCAGGATGTCAGACACTTCAATTTGCCCAGCTCCTCTCTGTCATCCAGCTCCAGGAAGCAGCCAATTTCCTTAATTAAAGATTATAAAAGGCTTATGAATAAAGCAAGCTTTAGCTTTGCCCCATCATTTCTTAGCACTTTCATTTTCTTTCCCTTTTCTTCCTGAACCCTTCCTTTCAGAACAGCTCAAGTTTCAAGCAAGTAGGCTCATTATTATCACATGGAGAAACCCACGTGTGGGGCTACTGCTCTAGACTGCACACAAAAGGACAGATAACAATAATAAAGGACAAAAATCAGGACTGCAGCAGAAGGGAGCTGCCACATCCCCAGCACTGGCTAGCCTGAGCTTCCCTGTCAGCCCATGTTGCCATGGCTATGAATGATGCTCAGAAACCAAGGCTGCCACTGCGATGGGATTGCCATGGCACTGAGGAAAGCAGGGCAGGTAACACCCTTCAAATACTAGATATTATAATGTTAATTAAGGGAATGTAATGTAGCCACTTACAAGTAGGTAATGCAGAACTTCAGTAGTGTTTTGGATTAAACTTAGTAGAGGCTTTAGTTTAGCTTTAAAATGGCAAAACTGCAATATTTCATTAACAAAACAAGTAACGGGCAAAGTATTTTGGCTTTCTGCCATAATACCAATGAAAACGGAAATAATTAACATGCACCAAGATAAATAAAACACAAATAAAGATCCCTTAAGTCCACGCTGATAATGTAGTATTGCCATTCTGAAGATGAAGCTTCAAGGCTTCCCAGGAGTCACATGAAGTGAGAGACCAAGCAAGAAGCAAACTCCTTTGTAACGGGATTTTTAATGCTGAAGATTTTTCTGTGACTGCAGGTGTGCAGGATACAGACTCCACAGGCACCCAACAGGACCCATGTAACCACACCCCCCCCTCCCCATTTAACAAGGCACTTTGAATAGCGTGAGGCATCTCAGTATCACAGTCATTGCCAAGACTCTACTCACAATTCTGATTCTCCATTAGCATCAACTAATAATCTTCTGCTGTCTGGTTTTCAAGGAGCTCCAGAAGGATTAAAGACTGCTCTAAGAAAAGAGCAAGGCAAGAGAGAAAAGCTGTAGACACAGAATCCCGGAGTCCCACCATGGTGGGGATTGGAAGGAACATCTGGAAATCATCTAGTCCAAACCCTCTGCTAAAGCAGGCTCACCCGCAGCAGCTTAACCAGGATTGCAATGTCCAGTTAGGTTTAGAATCTCTCTAGAGAAGAAGACTCTGCAGCCTCTCTGGGAAACCTGATCTAGTGCTCCAGCATCCACACAGGAACAAAGTTTCTCCTTGTGTTCAGATGGAACCTTCTGGTTTCCAGTTTGTGCCCATTGTCACTTGTCCTAGCATTGGGCACCACTGTAAAGAGTCAAGCCTCATCCTCAGTCTCCTCCAGGATAAACAGCCCCAGGACTCTCAGCTTTTCCTCGTAAGTCAAAGGAACTTCAGCCCATGGCTTTTGCACAGAAAACCAGACAATAAATCCCTGAAACTCTTACATTATCTCTAATAATTTGGGGATCTGAGTTGTGATTTTTTAATCACAAGTAGCTTTCAGTATGCAAGAACAATAAAACTTCAAAAATGTAGACATGACCACAAGTCTGCACCCTCTTTCCACTCAACCTTTTAGCCTGCTTGCATCCTCAGATGGTTCTCTCTCTCTTCCCTGGAAGCCCACACCACAGGCCCTATGTTTTTCAACTGCTTTCCCCATGTTGTCCAAAATGCAGATGGTCTGAGCAGAGGTTCAGATAAGGGTATGGAAATTATTCACCCTAGGCAAAACTTCAGGGAGCCACATCCTGGGACTGGGCATGTCACATCCTGTGACAGAGGCCATTGGCATTGCTGTGGGATGCAAGTGATGGGGTTGGCACAGCAAACTCAAAGACACTGTAAATTCCATCCAGCCTGATCTCAGCCCATGGTTTATGCTCTGAAACAGAAACAGTTATCATAGACCCCACTCTCCTCAGAGGATGCTATCAGAGCACTTCTGAAGCTGCTGCTTCTGCAACAGTAAATCCACAGTGGGGAAATGTGACCCACAGACCTCAGAGCTGGAGCAAAAGCTAAACGCATTTAATGATCACCATAATTATAAACAGTCCCCAGGTACCTGGGCTCTGCATTGCTATAAAACTCAGTATATGTGGTTACCACTAGATGAGGATGGTGGCAGATCAACACCAAGGCCAGCAAAAAGCAATAATGCAGTGTCCAGCTGCCCAACCTCTGCTGTAGCAACAAGGTGATCCTTACCCTCAGGCAGAGATTTACTTGCAGTTTTACTTCAGCTTCACTTGTTATTAGCATTTGAAAGAGCTGTTAAAAGTCCTTACATCTATGAAAACAACATTACAGTCAAATGAAAGAGGGAGGAGAACCCAAACCAATGTATTTTGTTCCGAAGTCAGTTTGAGGACACCTGGGCTTGACAAGTGGAGAGTTCCAGTTTACAGCATTAAGCTCTGTCTCTGGGCAAGTCCCTTGCTTCAGGACTGAGAAGCAGAACACGACTGGGTCACTGCCCTGAAGGGAGATGGCTTTTGTAGGGTCAGGAATTCCTCCCAACAGGAGGAAAACTACAAAGGGTGGATTAAATAGAAAGAGGGTTTTCCTATTGTGAAGACACTCAAAATGTTTTCCAGTTAAATAAGGCACAGCTGGGGAGATGAATTCTTTTCAGTACTTTGAGCCGTTGCTTTTCTCAAGATCCCAAATGCAAGGGAATGAGGTCTTTGCTCTTGTACAAGCTTCTCAAGTTCAGAGGAAAACAACCATCACTGCTGTTCAAGTTCTCTGCTGCACACACGAGTGACTGTAACCAAGTCATTACCAAATCACAAGTATTTGCCACAATTTTTTAGTCCTGTAAGTTGGTGGTTTTGGTGGGTTTTGTTTTGTTTGTTTGTATTTTCTTCTGTAGTGGCTGGAAAGTACTGAGTCACAGAATCCCAGAATCTCAGCATGATGAAGATTGGAAAGGACCTCTAGAGATCACACAGTCCAAGCCCTCTACTAAAGCAGGGTCACCCACAGCAGGTGGACCAGGACCACGGTGTCCAGGCAGGTCTGGAATCTCTCTAGAGCAGGAGACTCAACAAACTCTCTGGGAAGCCTGGTGCAGTGCTCCAGTACCCTCACAGGAAAGGTTTCTCTTCACATGCAGATCTGAACTCCCAGGTCCCTCTTTGTGTCCACTGCCTCTTTTCCTGTCACCGAGCACCACTGAAAAGACGCTACAAGCATTTGAGATGTATCAATATTTAAAGCTATTTGCCTCCAAAAAATTGAGAAAGGTCTTGGCAACAAAATCAAAAAGTAAGAAAGAACAACAAAGGAGAAGGGGAGAACGAGATAAAGTGTTTCCTCAAGCAGAGCTGGGATGAAAACCAAAACTGCACCATAAAGTGGGTATAATTTTTTGAAGCCTCTGTTGAAGTTTACCACAGCAGCATTCATCACTGTATGAAGTCACTGTTGATGAGTAAGGAGCACAGAGAACGTAACCCAAAGGCTTCCTACGTCAGAGGGAAAAGCACGATTTGCCTTGCTGGGCTTTGGCACAAGTCCTGACTCAGCAGCTGGCTGCATGTGGTGACATGGACCACAGTGCTTCGGATGGGAAAGCACAGCAAGGCTCTCTGTTCCCTTCCAGAAAGCCACTGTCACTGCACATAGCCATGGCAGAGGGCAAATACATGGGCAAAATCCTAGAGAAGAGAGGACTGAGGGTCCATCCATTCCTGGTGTTCCTCATGGCATTACCAAATCAGCCAGCTCTGGTCAAACCCTGAAAATTAAAGTTGCACTGCTGGATGTGAGGAAAAAATAGGGGCATGGAAGAGAAACCACTGCAGGCCTTTAGAAACCAGTCTTAATTAAACAAAATTAAGGAGCTGGGGAGTAAACTGCAGCATCAGTATGAGGTGGAACGGGGAATAAAAAACAGTGTCAGTCTGTGGGCTCAAATAGACCTTCTAAGGAGGCCTTGCTGGGCTAAGTCTGTACAGGAATCTACATATCGCAGTGGGCTAGAAATTTCTAGCAGAAGAAGCTGTTCTGAGTACTGCTGGAGCTTTCTTGAAAAAGTAAATAAACGAGGGCATGCAGATGGAAATAATTATGATCTGAATGCCTGAGATTGCTGGAGTTTGGTTTGCAATTGTCCCAGATTGACCTGGACTCTAAGAACCCAAAGCTACAAAAAGGAGGAAAATTCACTCCTGGCATAAGTAGGTGGGGGGCTCCTGAGCTCTCAAACACCAGTGGGGCTTCTGGAGCAAGGCTGACCTCACGGAGTGTACCTTGCTCCCTGCTCAGGGGTAAAGCCAAACCTGGGGATCAGGAAGTTCTTTGGGAGCTGGGATGTCTTGAAAGCTACTCTCCTCCCTCCTCCTGCTTGCTTGTCATACCTGGACCAGCAGCAAGAATTCACCTACCTACCTATCTGCCTTCAGCTGCATCAAAGATAAACACCCCCAAGCTCCCTCAGCTTCTCATTAGCCTTCCCCTCCAGCTCCTTCCTCAGTCTCATTGCTCTCCTCTGGACCTGCTCCAGCACCTCTATATCTTTCCTGAAGTGAGTGGCCCAGCAGCACACAGTCCTTGAGGTGAGGCCTCACAGAATCACTGGATGTTAGGGGTTGGAAGGGATCTTCAGAGATCATCAAGTTCACCCCACTGGCCAGAGCAGGGCCATACAATCTAGCACAGGTCACACAAGAACACATCCAGAAGGGTCTTGAAAGTCTGCAGAGAGGGAAACTCCACAAGCTCTCTGGGGAGCCTGTGCCAGTGCTCCGTCACCCTTACAGTAAAGAAGCTGAGGTGGAACTTCCTGTGCTGAGGTTTCCATTCATTCCCTCTTGTCCTACCACAGAGCACAAGTGAGCAGAGGCTGTCCCTTCCTTCTTAACACTCAGCCCTCAGATATTTCTAAACATTTATTAAATTCCCCTCTCAGTGTTCTCTCCAAACTAACAAGCCCCAGGCCCCTCAGCCTTTTCTCATCAGGCAGTGCTCCGGTCCCTTAATCATCCTTGTAGCCCTCCCTTGGACTCTCTCACATAGATCCCTGTACCTCTTTGAACTGAGGAGCCCAGAACTGGATGCAGTATTCCACGTGAGGTTTCACTAGGGCAGAGTAGAGGGGAAGGAGAACCTCCCTTGATCTGCTGGACACACTCTTCTCAACGCATCCTAGGATATCATTTGCCCTCTTGACCACATGGGCACATTACTGTCCTCACCAGTGCCAAGAACAGAAGCAGAATTACATCCCTGGTCCTGCTAGTGATGCTATTCCTGACACAAGCCAAGATGCCACTGGCCTTCTGTGCCCCTGAGCACAGTGCTGGCTCATGTGCAGCCAATTGTCACCCAGAACTGCAAGGTCCCTCTGCCAGGCTGCTCTCCAGCCACTCATCCCCCAGTCTGTAGTGCTGCATTCGGTTATTGTGGCCAAAGTGCAGAACCCTGCACTTGGCCTTGTTAAACCTCATAGCAGTGGCCTCAGCCCATTGGGGCAGGCCGTCCAGGTCTCTCTGAAGTGTCTTCCCACCTCCCAGCAAATCAACATTGCCCCTAGCTTGGTGTCATCTGTGACTTTACTAACAGTAGTATTTGATCTCTTCATCCAAGTCATCAATAAAGGTGTTGATTAGAACTGGGCCCACTACTGATCCCTGGGGGACACCACTGGTCACTGGACACCAGCCACAAGTGTTCTGTTCCAGGTCCTCAATCATACCTGAAGCCAGCAGTGCTACAAGCTCTGAGGAGAACCATGTCTGTGAGTCCCATGGAACTTGGCCCAGGCTCAGCATCACCCCATTCAGGGATCTCCCTGCACCTGCCAGGGACAGCCCCACCCCAGGCCATAGCCAGGTCATCACACAAGTCCCTGAGCCAGGACAGGGATACATCAGGGGTCACAAAGCACATATCCAGCAGATGAAAGCAGATTTCTCCATTATTCAAAGTACCTCAGCTTCTTCCCTAAGAACTGACATAAAATACATTTGTTAGAATCATGGAATGGTTTGAGTTGAAAGGGATCTTTAAAGTCCATCCAGTCCAAGCCCTCTCTGCAGTCAGCAGGGACTTTTTCAACTAGGTCAGGCTGCTCAGAGGTCCAGCCAACCTACCCTGGAAAGTTTCCAGGGATGGGGCACCCACCACCTCTCTGGACAACCTGGGCCAGTGTCACCACCCTCAGTGTCAAAACTGTCTTCTATCTAGTCTGAACCTCCCATCTTTAGTTTAAATCCACCACCCTTTGATGCAACAGAGACATTAATTTCTTGCTGAGCACTCATTTCCCATCACAGCATTTGAGCATGAGGCAGCCTTCAGCATGCTTGGCCCCATGCCCAGCCAGGAGCTGGATAAGGAGAACTGAACTGGCATCATCAAACCTTGGCACACTGGCCCAGGAGCAGACAAACTCAACTACTCACAACATATGGAAAAACACACACACCTGTCAACCCCTTCTGGGGAGTGGTCTGACTCTGACCTCAGGTCCTCCTGATTCCTCCCAGGGGGTGGTCTGAACCTGACCCTAGGTGCAGTGCTTAGCCCACTCCCACTTCCTGTCTTGAGCCCCTGTAAAGACAGAGGAAGTTCCTGTTTCTCTCTCTCTTCTCTCATCCCTGCTTCACCTGCCAGTTGCATTCTGGTTTCCTGCTGCTCCTGCTTCACCACATGGCCAGCAAAACACAGAGTGGGGAGCAACAACCTCCAGAATCTTTCTCCATCCATTTCCATCCAAACTGGTTGTATATGTATTTTGCATTTTGTTTCCCTTTACTGTATTTTGTAACCCCCCTTACCTAAACTTCAACAATAAACAAAAGACATTTTTCTCTTTTAACTTCCAAATCGAGTTGAGACTATTCTTAGGGTTTTTTTACCCCTTTTTACTCTCTACATCTAATCCCTCTCTTTCAAAGCGGGGAGAGGGGAAGGCAGCCTATTATTGTATTGTTCTGTTACACTTTGGGCTCTGGGAAGCTTAACTAGAACCAATACAACACCCCACCAACTCCCCCCTAAACACAAAGAGGAACTTACTTGCTCTGAGAGTGCTGGAGCCCTGGACAAGGCTGCCCAGGAAGGTTGTAGAGTCTCTTAAGAGATTCCAGACCCACCTGGATGTGATCCTGCTTTGGGTGACCTTGCTTTAGCAGGGTGGTTGGACTAGATGATCTCCAACCCTCACATACTGGGGTCTCTTGGGCATCTGTAGAGCACCAACAGCTGAGCAAGCAGTCAGCCAGAGCTTTCCTTACCTACAAAGCACATTAGCACAGGAAATTGTCATGATACTGAACACAAGTAGTGCAGGGATGGAGACTTTCGCCAAAGGTTCTCGGGACCATGAGGAAGAGAACAAAGTGAAAAGAATGTCCATGCCTAAATAGGTTTCCCTGGTAAAATGACTTTTGGAACACTACAAGACCCTTCTGAAACAGCCACACACTCACTGAACAAGAGTTAAAACCACTCGTTTACACCCATAAATTATCACGGCTCAGATACAAATTTGTGAAATTAATTTTATTTTTTGAAACATGATATCCAGTTACAAATAAATAATCCATACAATAGAACTCAATGAGGATACACAATGTTCAGCAGTTCATAGTAACGACCAAGAGCACACTGAAAATGAGTTTAGGTTAAATAACCAATTACACCAATACACAACTGGTCATTCCATTTGTGTTTTGGCCTGGTTCAAGGTGTACCCAAGACTGTTCCACTTCCTGGTGAAGAGATGTTTTTGTACTGAGGCCAAAGTTGTTAATACATCACATTAATAAAAATTAAAACAATGGAGTCACCTAAATGTAGTTTTAGCAGGGAATAAAAGCTTTTGAACCTGAGCAGGAAAACGGTTATTGTGGACTCTTCACCTTACTGCAATTATCTGCCTAAACTTACAAGCTTTTCAAGATGTATTTAATGTGTGGCTTCAACTCCATACCCTCTGAATCCTATCTATACACCCAGGAGGATGTAGGGAAGCATTATGTTCTGCATTTCAGTTGCACGTTGCTTTTTGCTTTCATTTCAGCAAAATCTTTCCCTTCCAAGATGCAGCTTCCCACTGAGGTATGGTCCTGCTCATGCGGGAACTGCTGTAGCAGCATCACTAAACTTGTCAGGTTTTTTCTGACAGGTAGTTTTTCCATCTTCTAACCTACTCCAGAACTGCTCTTCTCTGCAAAGAATACTTACAACATCTTGATGGAATTGGGCTTGAAGCCCTGGAATATGTACAGGAATGTTTATATTGAAAGGAAACTCACAGCTTCCTTGGAATGAATATCTTGGTCAGTCTTTTATTGTAACAAGTAAGTTCTCACAACAGAATCAGCAGTTCTATTTCCAATGATTCAGAGTCCTGGAAAATTTGTATTTACAAAAGCTCTGCTACAAATCCCACCCTTTTGGATGAGGTGTCTGCTCCTTGTTCTTAATCCTTGGTAAGATTATTACCCCCAATCACATACTTCTCATTTACAGCTGTCCCCAGCTCTTGGGGCACATCCCAGCAGTGACATCTGTCCTGTATTTACTCTCTTAAAAATCCTCCCTCTTGGGTGAGGTATTTGCTCCTTCTTCGTGTGAACTCAGAAAGACTCTTAAAAAACTTGTCTCTCTTTCCATTACAAAATTCCTCACATGATGCCATATGCAATCCTCATTTACACCTGTCCACAAGCCTCTGGGACACATCTAATGCATCCCAGCAGGGACTTCTGTCCTCCTTATTTCACTGGGCATGTGAAGACACACAAAAACAAGGAGAGAGACTAGATAATAAATTCCCAGTTGGAGTGTAGTGCATCTACGCAGGGTTTCAGACTCCAAACTTTGTCTCTCTGCTCACCAATGTAGGGCGAGATCCTGGTGGCAACCAAAAGGATCTGCCAGGCAGAGCAGGAATAAGATTCCCAGAGCAAGGAAACCTAACCTCTGAAGAACAGCTGGGACTCACTGTCCCATTACAGCCTTGATTAATGAGATCAATAAGAAATGTAGGCACCCATGAAACTGGTGGCCTCAACAGGACATGGAAGTACTCAGGATCTACCAGCACTAATGTCTGTCTTTTGTGATAAATCAATAGAAAAAACCAGACTCATCACAAGTATTTTAAACTCATACAAGTGTTTTAAAAGTCTTTCTATCTCCAGCACCAAGCTAAAAATTAATGAACCGCTTTATTTTCACATTCTGTATAAGAAATAAATGTCCACAATGAATTTGATGCCTAAAGGAGGACAAACTGTACAGAAAGGTGTCTACTTTAAGTATAAAAAACCTGAACTGCAAAAATTGAATGCACAGTTATATTTTGCAACCCCATGTGGTGACTGGGTCAGAAGGAAAATGAAAGCTACCATTTCTGAATGCAATTTAAATGTTTATTCCTGCCATCTATCCAAAACTGGATTTAAACCCTCAGTGGAAGAAAAAATACAAGCTTCAGATTCCCTACAAAGTAACCGAAAGCAGATATATTGCCTTCAAGTGATACAGAATATGTCAACAGTTCATTAATTTGCACCAAAAAAGTCACCAAAAAATAGCTGAACAATGCACACCCTGTGCTGAGTGCTGACTGAATAAGAACCCGTTGATGGAATGCAGATACATTTAAGTATCAGTAACATCTGCCACAGGGTGTGACACTTCCCCAAAAACTTGGCAGTTTTCACATTCTTCAGTCGTTTTCCAACTTTAACCTTATCACCATTTGCCAGAAAGCTTTCATTGCAGAGTTAGGTATCTGACAGCATTAACCTCATAATTTCTTTTTGTTGCTTATATTTCCACTTGACTAGTTACACCAAAATTCACCAAATGGTACCAGTCTGTCATGGACAGCAGCAGGGGAGATCCGAGAGTAGTGGGAGTGATGGTAATGAAACAGGAAGCATAGCACAAACCTTCCCAGCATGTCAACACTAAAGTTTAGAGAACCTACTTGATAACTTCCAACTCCTATGAAAATGATTTATTTAACTCTTCCCATTGATGACAGAAAACAGTATTCCAGGTTTTTGTAAAATGAGAATTTATCAAACACCTCCCCAAACTCCCACGTCAGAAGTGGAAGCAGCAGGAACTACCTAACCCAAACAAAGCTCCTGCTTCAGAACCACAATGTACTGCCATAGCAGGGTAAGTTCTATCCACATCAAGACACTGATTTTTATTACTACAAATAAATGATACAGGAGGGAGAAATCCCCAAATTAAAACCATTTTACTATCTGCTCCATCACAATGCTGACTAGTGTATGCTTTTTCACATTCTCTTGTAACCCTGATTAAAATATTCTTTCTGAAGTTGTTCTGAAAATAAAACTCATAGCTGAAATCTAAACACTCTCACCAAGGAAGAAAAGATTCCCCAGAGCTCTTCAGACAACATTCATGTACCTATAGTAAAAAAGAAACTCAGACTGTCCCCAGGTAAGAACTGGGTGCAACAAACCAAGCAACATAAATAACTCTGGCTGAGAAACGCTTCAAATCTCTGCTTTTAAAGCAAAACAATACTAAAGGAAAGCACAAAAGGGAGATTTTTAATGGCACAAAGGGCAGCTAGGCACTGTGTGAGCTGAGAACTTAACTGTCATTATGACTTTAAAAATCCCCCCCAACACAATTTAGGTTGCAACTAGGGCAGAACGGGGGTCTTGCCAGACTCTCACCACCACCAAAAGAGCAAACCTGGTGTAATATCCAAATTTAACAAGAAAAGATCAAAGTTGTTAGAGTCCCTCTGCCAAAAGGATGCTGTCAGACTTAGTGTTCAGTGAAATTAATGCTAAGTGTTTGTATTAGCAACTCAACTACTGGATGAAATGGTCGTGAGCTAGTTAAAATTTGAGACAAGATTTTTAGGTTCCACATCTGCTGTGTTAACAGTACCCTTTGTATTAAGCTTTAACTAACACTTTCAAGAGTACCTGTCTTTATGCAGAGCTGTGCCACAAGTGGCTTTTCCATCCCAGATGAAAATCAGAGCAAGCATTAGGCACAAACTGAGAGCAACTCACACAAGCCAGAATGCCAAGTGTATTGTGCCTTGGATTTAGACAGAAAAACAGCACAGCAGCAAAAATCCTGGTCCTCTGATCCACAATTATCTCCTTACAAGTGTTTTCAGAACATCAGCACATCAAGATCTTCTTAGCTTTAAATAATTAGTTTAAAAAAAAAAAAAAGGCCCCCAGTATAACCATTTCTTATGTAGCCAAGTTCTCTCTATATACAACCAAATTTTCAAAGATACAAAGAAAACACTGTACAGGATTTATAAACGTTGAAAAACTTGAGGCTTCAGAATTGTGGTTTTCCAAAAAGACTTGGGGAAAGTCCACAGGCTGAAAGGTAGCAGAGAAAACAGGCTGAGAAAAGGAGATGAGACACAAATTTGCTGCTGGAAGGTTCTGCCAAACTTGCCAGCCATCACGGTGATGTCACCAGAAAAGAAAAGTTCAAGCTGCAAATGAGAAACGGTGGGTTTTGTGTGTGGCTCTCAAGTGTTCAGACAGGCAATTCAAGTATTTCCTAGTTGATCCAAGCTCATCATAGCAAAGTGGTGCAGAAGGAAAAAAAAAAACAAAAAAACAAAACCAAAAAAGCAAACAAAAGAGAAGGGAACTATTTGACATTTTTCCCATACATTCGGTCAATGTCCGTTTGATAGTACGCCGTCAGCTCTTTGCGCTTCAGTTTGAACGCGTCTGTCACCAGACCAGTCTCAGGGGTCCAAGGATCTGGGCTCAAACGAATTTTTACTGGTATTTCAAACTTCTCCAGATTAGCTGTGGAAAGAAATACTATTAAACACAGAACGGCAACAGAACCGCTTTTCTGCAATTCAGCACAAAAGGAGGAACTGTATTTCCTCACCAAAAAACATGGTAAATAAATGCAGGAGTGCCTGTCAAACCCCTCCCTTGTCACATTTAAAAAGAAGTGCTGCCACCAGGAGAGTGGCAGCATTCATCAGTTCTCCAGTTTCCACAGAAATACTGAAAATATACTTCAATTGTTCAGGCACCCAAGCTGCTCCCTAATGTGGGAAAAGCTTCAGTGGATGGGGACAGAAGAGGCAGTAACAGAATCACAGAATCACAGCATGGTAGGGATTGAAGATGCCTCTAAAGATTTCCTACTCCAACCTCCCAGCCAGAACAGGGTTAATACAAAGCAGATGGAACAAAAAGGAGGCTGACATTTTTATGAAAGAGCAAAATAAAATACCACTGTGCCA
Organism: Psilopogon haemacephalus; assembly: GCA_013396835.1. NCBI lineage: Eukaryota > Metazoa > Chordata > Aves > Piciformes > Megalaimidae > Psilopogon > Psilopogon haemacephalus. The sequence goes on from VWZI01022754.1 coordinate 361,332, forward strand.
CTGTTTAATTCTGCAACAGAACTGCTAAATAAGCTATGAGCATTCGGCATGAAAAACATACAGGTGAAAGGGAAATGTAATAGATGCTAAAAATCCCTCAGATGCAAGTCACCAGGAGTTGGGAAGAGCCTCTTAGCACCAAAGGCTTATTGCAGCCATGCATGTGAGACTATACAACACCCAACATGTATCTACAGATGACCCACATTCTTCTGAACCAGCAGTGAAGGCCAAAAAGATAAAATCAGGACATGCTAAGACCACCTGACACACACAGAGACAAAAATGCTCTGAGGGCTGGAACCCCTCTGCGGTGAGGACAGGCTGAGAGAGCTGAGGCTGTTTTACACTGAGGGCGATGAGACAGTGACTCAGCTTGCCCAGAGAGGTGGTAAATGCCCCATCCCTGGAAACATCGTTTTTAAGGGTCCTGAGCAACCTGCTTTAGCTAAAGATGTCCCTGTTCACTGCAGGGGATTGAACTAAGTGACCTTTAAAGGTTCTTTCCAACCCAAGCTATTCCATGACTCTGTGATTCTATATAAAGGCAACTGAACCAAGCTTATGTTTGCCCTATTTTTCAACTTTTTTTTTTTTTCCCACTGTGCCCATCAGCTGAGGAAAGAGTTAAAAAAATAACCAAATGACATGAACCAAAAGGACTGACCCAACTCACATTTTGGTTTTGTATGGAAATTTCACTTCATGTTATAGGACGTACACAAGCATAAGCCCTAAAAGCATCTTCATGAGCATATCTATTTCACACCCGTTACAAGTCCACCCCAGTGACCCACCTGCCATGGCAGCCTCAGCCAGCACCTTCAGTACCTCCTTCTCCATCTCAGGACTGTTACAGATCTCTTCCCAAGTTCCTTTAAATCCTTTCTTCCGAGCTAGTTCTGCAAGCTCCTTTTGATTTGGCACAACAAATCCAATGACATAAGAATGGAAACTGAGAAGCATAACGTACTTTAGTATGAATTCTGTAGAGTTAAAGCTTTAAAAAACAACCTTACATTTTGGGTGGTTTGCATCACATACAGAGATATTGCTCTTAACAGTTGGCTTTTGTTCACCTGATCATCTCTCTGCAACAGGACACAAGTTACTTTTTTTGCCTGCTTAAAAATAAGGAGAAAGAGAAGTGACTTACCTTACAGCAAAGGCATTGCTTCAAGGTGTGCTGTCCATATGCATATTCCACTGTGTCTCATGCTCAAAGCTTTGGGGAAGCAGTACCCATACGATGCCAATGCGCCCTGCCTCTCCTCATCTTTTGCATCCCGGTATGAAGGCTGGTGTGCGGCTTCCCTACCTCAGATTCCTCTCAACTGCAGAATCCAGTTACTGTAGAGGAGTAGAGGACTGCAGTGAAGAGGGGTTGGAGAGCAGGTTGTGGAATGAGCATATGCACAACACATCTCAAAGAATATCTGCTTCTGTAAGGGAAGTGACTTCTCTTTCTCTTTCAAGTGATTGTCCATACGCTCACTCTACTGTTGGCAAAGTTTATCTGCTCCTGATATGCCAACATATGAAGCTGTGATCTCAGAGTCTTTTGAAAACACTCAGGCACAATTTGCCCTGAAACAGGTATCCAAGACTTTTCAGGTGGCGTAACAGAAGAATATAAACAGAATCTCCACATTCTAACAAAGCACTTCACAGAATTGGAGTGTCAAAAGCCATCTCTGAAGATGATCTGATCCATTTCCCTGCCTTGAAGCAGGTTCAGCTACATCTAACAGATATCTGTCTAACCTGTTCTTAAACATCAGGCAAACACTAATCAGAGAATCCCAGCATGATCATGGTTGGAAGAGACCTCTGGGGATCACCTAGTCTAACTCCTGCTAGAGCAGGGTCATTCAGAGCAGGCTGTCCAGGATTACAATGTCCAGGCAGATTTGCAATCTCTCTGGAGAAGGAGACTCCACAGGAGGGGTCAGGAAGTGGCGGGGGNATGGGTGTAAGTTGCAGCAAAGGAGGTCCCACCTCAACACAAGGGGGAACTTCTTTACTGTAAGGGTCACAGAGCACTGTAACAGGCTCCCCAGAGAGGCTGTAGAGTCTCCTTCTCTGGACACTTTCAATGCCCACCTGGATGTGTTCCTTTGTAATCTGAGCTAGACTGATGGTCCTGCTCTGGCAGAGGGGCTGGACTCAATGATCTCTTTGGGTCCCTTCCAACCCCTGACATCCTGTGAACCTCTTTGGACAGCCTGCTTCAGCACTCTCATCAGAAAGAAGTTTTTCCTCATGATCAGATGGAACTTCCTGGGTTGCAGTTTGTGTCTGTTGCCCCCTTGTCCTGTTGCTGGGCACCGCTGAAAAGAGTCTAGCCTGATCCTCTTCCCCCCTGCCCATTAGCTATTGAAAAGATCTCCTTTTCAGGCTTAACAGCCCCAGGTCTCTCAGCCAAATTTCCTCCTCAGAGAGATGCTGTTTCAGTTCCCTCATCATCCACTTTCATAGCCTCTGTTGAACTCTATCCAGTAGTTCCCTGTCTCTCTTGAACTGCCAAGCCTAGAACTGGACACAATACTCCAGATGTTGGCTCACTAGGGCACAGAGCAGTGGGAAGAGAACCTCCTTTGACCTGCTTCATTATTCTTAGCATCTCAGCTGTTTCAAATGGCTATTCCCAGCTTGTTCAGATGAGCCTCAGTATCACACACTGCTTGCACATAGTCTTCTGTCCTTGCCTCTGGCTATTTTACACACATGCCACACTCTGTGCTGAACCCTTCTAACTCTGTAACATGTATGTGTTATGTATGAAGGCATCCAGAACACAAAGTTCTCTGGCACTTTCATCTCTGGTTCCTGTAGTCTTTCAATCTGCTTAAGGTCATGTCTAGCACATCCCTGATGTCTCCAGGGACAAAAAACATATAGAAGTCATCAGTTGGCTGGGTAAGCCTCAGACTTGCAGTTCAACTAAAATTCAGCCTCTTGAGTAGAAGCACTTCGCTCTGGACAAAAGGATTTATCCAATTATGCTTTTTTCCTGGCAAGAGCACCTCTGAGCTCTCAGCTCATGGAACACCTAATCTTTCATTCTTAGAGGCCACAACCACAGCAAGAAGGAAGAAATTTTCAGAATTTGGTCCTCAGGACCTTCTTAGTCGTCTCCTTCATGCTAAGAGATTTTGCTGAATTGTCTCTCTTCACTAAACATCCCATGCCCTTGCTGTGCTGGAAATTCTACCCAAGTATGGCACTCAGACCTACAGTGAGAGACAGAGTGGCACAACATGGTGACATCACCATTTCTATTCTGTGAAGTTTAGTCCCTACCAGCATTCCTTGAGTTTCCTGCTGAGAACTCCTTTGGCTTTTTTGAAATGTTTACTCATTCCTCAGGTAACTGAACTGCTTATTTTCCTGATGTGATGCTAGAGACCCGGTGAATGGAGGGGTGCAGTGCTGATAAAGCAGGACTCTTCTCTGAAGGAGATATAAACATGATTCCTTTCAGCAAACATTTTGTTCCTCATCTTGTTGAGTATTTTGTCTGAAGTGACTAATTCTGAAGCAGCAGTATTGTGCAAACTTTTGATTCTCTACTACCTTGTTCAGAGGAGTTCTGCACCCTAAAATCCATGGTCAAATCACAGATTTAACCCCTTTCTAAGAGTCTCCCTGTCTTTTTGCTTGTGGGAGAGAGAAAAACTACAAATGAAGGATTCATCTTGCATATGAGATCACCCAGGCAAATGATAAGGAGAGACAGGATCTAAGAGAATTTAAGAGGCACTGCTAACAAAAAGTTTTCCAGCTCACACTGCTGAGGTAAGAGCATACCCACAATGAAATGTGCATATGGACAATCATTCAGAAAATCTGTATGTCAAATTACACACAAAAAAGCATTAAGAAGAAATGCAGCAGCAACAAAACCACAAATAGTTTTGTAAGTACTTGGGCTCTGTTTATAAATTACCTATTTTTTAAAAACAGACAAGACAAAGACTAACAGTCAAGTGCCTGTCTGACATATGCACTTCAGCCTGCAAGCTACATTGACCTGGTTGAAACGAACACAGAATTTGATATTACAATTCCAGTAGTGAACTTCAAACCTGGAGCAGCAGAAGACACCAACTGCAGGAGCTACTTCCTCTACAGATTGTATAGAGCATGCTCAGAACAGGCACAAAACTGAAGGCAGGCAAAGCAAGCAAACATGAGATTCACTCAACAGATCAAAACCACTTCTCAGCAGTGGTATGCCCAATGCATGGCAGCCTAATGATCCCAAACTGTCAAAATCAAAGTTACAGGACCACTACAATTAGTTCACATGAAAAAAAAAAAATAACACAGAGAACCAGGTGAACAAACCAAAAGTTAATTTTCTAGTTACTACCACTGAGCAATTCTCTAGTATGCTTGTCCTGGCCTCTTTCAATCAGTTATCAAGTGAGGAACATTTCTATCATTCACAATTTCCAACATTCCTTTCCAAACATCAAAACGACACCAGAAAACAGCCTGAAGTATATTTATATCTCTAAGAGTGCACAGGTAGAAACTTAAGACACGTTTGAGCCCTTAGATGCCAAATTTGGTAGTACATGTAGAAAGCAAACAGAGAGGACATTTGATCACCATTTATTAATTGTGTGTTTGTGGAGTATTTACAGAGTGCTCCAAGGGTTCTGCTGGTTAAAGAAGTTAAAGTACTTTAACGCACAAGCCAGTTTCTGGGCTGTTGGGGATTTTTTTTTCCCTCTCAATCTTCCTCTGAAGTACAGCAGCACTTCCTCTTAAGAGAGACTACAGCTCAACGTGGAAAGGAACAAGGTGTTCTTCCACAGGTATAACTACTAAAATACTTGAGTGATGTCTGCTACGAATGCAGACAGAACTTAGCTGCTCTTCAGATTGGTGAAAAGTGAGTGAAAGACTAATTCTTGGCATCTTCCAATGCACAATTAAAAGAAAAGGGAAAGGATCACAGCATGTCAGGGGTTGGAAAGGACCCAAAGAGATTGAGTCCAACCACCTTGCCAGAGCAGGACCATAATCTAGCTCAGGTCACAGAAGAACACAGCCAGACTGGCCTTGAAAGTCTCCAAAGAAAGAGACTAAAGGAAAATTAAGCCCACTCATTTCAGATGGTGTAGTTTTGATTAGAAAAATTATTCCATTGTATTCTAAGCAAAAAAAATTTTAAATTTCACACACTGAGTGGCAAAAAAAAAATATTTCTGCTCATGGCTTCAGTAGGACAAAGAGAACAAGGCAATAACCAAGTGTCAGCTGCCTCTTACCTGCTTGCATACGCACAAATATTATCTACCAAGGGAAGGTTCTTCAGAGCTGCTTCTACTTTGCCCAGAGAGACATATTCTCCTGCCTGGAGCTTTACAAGATCTTTTTTACGATCTATTAAGGCAAAAGAGGAATTAAATGTTAACTGCAGAACACAAAACTCTAAACACTGATTTTACATTTCTCTGAAATATGTGCATGTGAACTCGAAAAGCTAAGGTGAGTCCTGTTTGGTGTTTCTGGTAAGCACTTAATGCCAGGTTTCCAGATGCATACAGTACTGGGTTGGAAGAGACCTCAAGGATCACCTAGGCCAACCTTTCAGAGTAAAAATATAGCTGAAAAGAGATGGCCCAGCACCCCGTCAAGCTGGGCCTTGAAACTGTCTAATGTAGGGGGATTCACCACCTCCCTTGGGAGTTTTCACCATTCAAACTATTCGACACTGGAATAAAGTTTTTGTATGGCATCCAGTTCAAATCTCCCAGTAGCAACTTATGCCCATTACCATGGGACTCTTTGTAAAAAGGGAGTTTCCCTCCTCATCATAGCCTCTCTTATGTACTTGTACATGGTTATGAGGCCCCCCCTAAGCCACCTTCTCTCAAGGCTGAACAAACCCAGATGCTGCATTTTATTAATCTGCTTCTCACTTGAACACGAGACATTTCAATCATGTGTATTTTCTGCCTTTAGAACAGCATCACCTGCACGACTGTACTGGTGACAGAATGGGAGACCACCAGGAGTATGAAAAGCCAGGATGTGACTAGAAGCACACATTTTGTGCTGTCTGATCCAGATCTAAGGCAGGAAATACAGCATTTGGTGACATTTTGTTACTTATAACCAGGCAAAACCCATTATTTGAAGAACAACTGTCCATCTGTTATGTGAAACAACAGCAGGAACCAAAAATTACACCCAAATTACTTGAGCTTATTATATGCAGAAGTGCCCCTCCCACTCAACTGCAAGGCAGCCAGCAGTTCCTCTCCTTTGCTATACATCTTCATGATGCTTTGTGCAACAGGAAAGCTGTTTTTGTAGTTACCTGGCCTGTTTGCCCAGCTGCAATGGGACTCAAGATTTTTCTCATACAATAAACCGAATAAGCTTAGTTTTCAGGATTAAAGAGCACCCTGAATCACATAGTGACCTTAAGACATCTGGTAGCTTATGACACCTATTTCCATGCCTAGAGATGGCAAAGAATTCTAACCTTACGTACAACGCCTTAATTTTATGATAATTTCCATTAGTTTCTATATATTAAAAGGATATTCTTATCATAAAAACAAAAAAAAGACTTAATTCCCAATTTCATTACCAAAAGAGTCCTTTTACTGAATCAAAATGCCACACTTACAGAATTGTAAGATTTAAGGCAGCTTACGCAGCTTGATTAGGTGATATTTAGCCCTCCAATTACTACCCAGTTTCATTAACAGGGTGGAGTCAATGTTAAGACTGTTTTAAATGCTAAAATTTAAATGCTAGGATTGTGTGGTTTAAAAATTAACTTTCAAAACTCACATAAAAAAGCAGCTTTCAAAACAGGCAAATCAAGTTTACCTGAACACATCAGAATTTCCCTGGGGGATACAGAAGGCTTTTGACTCCATGCCCGGACACAGAGATTTTGGTTAATTACAGTATTTACCAGTCCTGACAAAATTAATTATATGTTGACCTGGCTTTATTAACTCACCAATAATTTTCAGACATCCATCATGCTGAAACTCTCCAATGTCTCCAGTGTGGAGCCACCTCTGCCCATTCTCATCAACAGTGAAATCTTTCTTGGTTCGAACTTCATTTTTGTAGTAGCCTACTGTCACATTTGGTCCTCCAATAAGAATCTCACCTCTAGGATATGGTTTATCAGTGTTGTAATACCCACCTAAAAACAGTGTTTGTATTAACATAAAAATCAAAATCTCTTCCAAAGCAAGAATTCCTATTACTTCTACTATTTAAATACAGATCTAAACATTTCAGTAAGTCCTTTCTCAAAATTAAGTAAGAGAAGAGATGGTTTACAGAATCACAGGTGGGGGTTGGAAGGGACCTCTGGAGATCATCTAAGTCCAACTCCCCTGCTAAACCAGAGTCACCCACACCTCCTGGGTTCCAGATTGAGCTCCAGTGAAAAGAGTCCTCATGCCCCCCACCCTTTAGATATTGATTAGCACTGAGAAAATCCTCTTTTCAGCTTTCTCTTCTCCCCAGGTCTACCAGCCTTTTCTTGTCAGAGAGATGCTCCAGTCCCTTTTTCATCTTTGTAGCAACTAATGGACTCTCTCCAACAGTTCCCTGTCTATCTTGAACTGGGGAGGCCCAGAATCAAACACAATATTCCAGATGTTGCCTCACTAGGCTAGAGAATAGAAGGGTAGAAGAAGTCCTGCTGGCCACACTTTCCTTAATGCACTCCAGAGGACCACTGGTTATTAGGAAACATTGAACAAGTTCCCCACAAGCCAGGTTCAATTGTTTTCAGCACATACACAGCTATTTAACAGGTGTATTTACAAAGAGAGACATTCAAACATATGCAGAGGGCAAGAGTCACCTCCCTGCTGTCCTTCTGCCAGGACTTTCAGGCTCCACCAGTTTCATACCAGCTCAAATTAAAAAACAAAACACAAAACAACAACAAAAAATAACCAAGGAGCCACAAAACAAAACCAAAATCACAACACACTCACAAATCTCACTTCATGCTTTAGGAAAGAAAAAACTCAATACTATAACGTCTCACATTAACCCAAAACACTCCAAAGTTGTTCTGCTCTGTAATACACTGACAGAAAATCATCTAAGCACATTTCAAACTTCATTATGTATATGCAAAGTATATTTTATTTAGCATCCATTAAGCTTCCATTCAACATGTAATTTAAAAAATAATTTTATTGATAGTATTACAAAGACTATTATTCTAAAGCCATTTCTTAATGGCACCAGAAAGTATCACACACATGCTTCAGCTGAGCCCATCTAAGACACAGCATACAAGCCCTGTACCCTGTCCTCCCAGACTACTGATCTAAACCAGAGAGAGATACAATGCCCACATTATTTCCACAATAAGATCATGTAATTCCAGTGCCAGCTGGAAATAGTACAACCAAAGACAGTCATAATACAACTTGGTCAAAATCTCACTTGCACTCCTAGCTTCTGTCTAGATATTTGAGTTTAAAAACCAAAGAATTTATCTTATTTTACAGAATCTCAGTACAGGCTGGGTGGGCAAGGACCTTTAAAGGTCATTTAGTCACAACAGGCCTTGATACATAAAAAAACCCAAACAAACAAACAGAAAAAACCCCCAAAACTCTCCCTCCATCTCTCTTATAGGCCCCTTTAAGTACTGAAATGTTGTCAAAAGATCTCCCTGAAGCCTTCTCTTTTCCAGGCTGAACAACCCCAACTCTCTCAGCCTGTCCTCACAGCAAATGAATTCTATCTCTCAGATTTCTAAGGCTTCTACTGGCCCTGCTCCAAGAAGTCCATGCGTCTCCTGTGCTGAGGACTTCAGAGGTGGGGACAGCATTGCAGGTGAGGTCTCACCAGAGCAGAGGGGCAAAATCCTCTCCCTCAACCTGCTACCCATGCTGCTGGGGATGCAGCCCAGGACAGAATTGGTTTCTGGCCTGTGAGAGCACACTGCTGTCTCATGTCCAGCCTTTCATCACCAGTACTCTAAAATCTTTCTCTGCAGGGATGCTTTCAATCCCATGTCCTGTCAGCCTGTATTTTTCCCAAGATCAAGCTTTTCAACTTAAAAGTAGCATTTAAAACTTAAAAAAACAAGAAAGTCTTCTCATTAGTATTTCTCAGCAAAGCCCAGTAGAAAAACAGTTATGTGAAGTTCTTGAGCACACTGTATTTTAACCACACAGACATTCTCACCTTCTTCCCAGTTCCTTAACTTGATTTCACAACAGACTAAAGGTGCTCCCACTCTCCCTGTAGTGTAGTCCCAAACTGGAAAGTAAAAAAAAAAAAAAAAAAAAAGTATTTTTTCAGAAAAAAAAAAAATTAAAAGTTTTGTTTTCATGCATCTTAGCTAATGAAAAGTAGAACTTCCAAGAAACCCAATAGATCTATCAAAGTAATATGGATAAAATCCTTATACTGCAAGGGGAAAACATTGCTGCATTTAAAGGTACTTCCAGTGATACCGACACAGCCAAAAGAACCTCAGTGTTTGCTGAACTGTGAAATAAGTAGCAATGTTAAATAACAATTCAGAGCTTTTGTATTTTGATTCACTCAATCACAAACACTTCTGTATCTGGGCATCTTCTCAGAAGGGCATCACTGGAGACTACATCGTATGTATTACCATCCCACTATCATTTTCATTTCCAAGCCACCAAAGAAGCCACTTCTAAAGATCTCTCGAAATAAAAACAGATCAGAACAATTTGTGGCTGTCTTGGTATGAGCTAGAACACAACTAATTCACTTCAGTACTTTTGACATCTCAGCTTAGTCTCTTCCCAGTGATAGCACTTTCTGAAGCTCACAGGGTGTTCTTACAGACAGTGGCTGCTTCTAGCAGTGAGAATGCTGATGCTTAGATTTACTGTCAAAGGTTGGGGTGCAGAAAGGCTCTTGCTCATCCTTATTCCTGTGCAGAACAAGGTCAGTGCTAAATCTTGTGCCCTGCTTTGGAGTCGAAGTAAGAGCTGACACCTATGGGGAGGAGTAGATAGGACAGGTGACCCTAAACTGACCAACAATGGATTCCATTCCATGGACATCATGTTCAGTACAAAGCCAAGGGAACACAATTTTCTTCAATGGCTGGTGTCCAAGGAGGACTCTCTCTGCCCTGAATCCAGCTCCTGAATTCAATTCCTGTCTGCCACCGAGTCCAGTCAGGGACTTCTCCAGCGCCTGCCCACAGCATCAGCAGTGACAGTGATGTCAGTGCTTATATGAATTGGTTTGTATCCATTTCTACTTATTTCAATTTATTGTTATTATTTCCATTAAAGTTGGTTTAGTTTCTTTCCCAATCCATCAGTCTCTCCTTTTCTCTTCTCTCTGGGAAAAGCAAGGGATTCATAGAGACTGTCTGTCACTCATCTAGTGGCCAGCAGCATGCGCCAAAGAAATGGAGTGTCAGAAATCATACACACAGAGCACTCAGCATAGACTGTAGGTGAGTTGAACCAACACCAACCTTCTGTGATGGTTCCAGCTCCAGCTGACTCTGTTAGTCCATATCCTTGTCCCACAGGGCAGCAGAAACAAATGTTCATGAACCGCTGGGTTGCTGCTGAGAGTGGAGCTCCTCCACAAAGTAGGATGCGAATTTTTCCTCCTAGCAGCATTCGGACTTTCCGGAAAATAAGGCTAAAATACGAAGACAAGAGTGGGTATTTGAGGATTACAGAAAAAAATAAGATTATCTAATTTATATCTGAATTGAAATTTTCCGCACATCTGAAAGCTTCTGCTCCACTTTTATTTAGAGCATTCAAGGAAAACTTTGAAAAAGCATATTTAAAGTTTCTAATGTTTATAAGCTTGTTTCTGCACTCTGATTTGAAGATGGATCAAATATTTGTTAGATTTAACAAGACAGTGAAGTTCTGAAATTTTTTTCCCAACAATGATCTTGATCTGTACAAATTTTGCAATTCAATTTTAGTTTGAGTCTGGGAGTTGGACTCATTGATCCTTATGCGTTCCTTCCAACTTGAAATAATCTATGATACACCTCTGTGAAAACATCAAGTCTACAGGTCTCTAGAGTAACAGACTTCTATTTTACCCAGCAACTCATTCTTAAATCCCAATGAAAACAATGCAATGAGTATAAATCAGTTAAATGAGGGTTAACACTCCAAACATATCAGTAAATATTTAGTATCATCAGTGAAGTTACTGACTTGCTGTCTTGATTTACACATCATCACAGACTTGTTCACATACAAATTTTCAATGTGAAAATAGGGAAGCACATTAAAAAAAAAAAAAAATCAGATACTGCTCACATGGTAGAATTACCTGTCGCAGAGTGGGGTAGTGTAACCTTTGGAAATCTGTTCCATTTTGTAGTTGTAGGCCAATATAAAGAGGTTGCGCTGGAAAGTGGTCATCTCATTCACTTTGTTCATGACATTTTTGTAGATCCGATCCATAATTTCCTAGTTACAGAAAAAGATTAACTTCAGAGAAACAAATCCTAAGTTCAGTACAAGAAGGAAATAATCATCTAGAAACTCTAGTACATTTCATTTCAGGTGACAACCCACTTCTGCAACTGTTCAACTGCTAAGAGACAGCAAGATACCTACAGGCAAGCAAACATCTGGGGAAGAGCAGAAGTTAACCTCAAGCTGCCAACTATCTTTTCTCCATTCCTTTGCTATGATGAACAGCAGATGACTGACCGGAATGGCAATCTAATCCCCATAGGAACTTACACTTTGAAAAGTGTTGATACTCATTGTGCTGGTTTGAGGCCAATTAGGGGATTTTAACGAGAAATTAGATTATAGGCTGAGAAAGGAAAACAATAGTGATGTGTCCTTCACTTATACATTTACTGAGATGTACAAAAGCAAAAACATAGATAAGGCAGAGGTGCTTGGGTCGGAGCTCTGGGCTGTTGGTCTTTCCCTCTCCCTGCCTTCCAGCTGAATCCATGTAACCCAGCTAATCAATTCCTGCTTCTAACCTCCCCCTGCTGATCTTCCCTGTTTACCTGGCACATAAGGCAGATACTGGGATAAGACTGGCTGTTGGGAGGAAGAAGGAAGGGTGGTTGGGATCCCCTCTTGGGGATTTTGATCTCTGGGAGGGGTGTGGTGTTCCTGTATTACCTTTTCATTGTATATAGCTGTAAATATCTGTAATATATTTTAAATATCTGCTTGTATATTGTGAAAAGCTGTAAATATAAAGCTTCATTAATTAACTTCCAGCTGGCTGAGTCTAGTCTGGGTAATTTCAGAAGTGGGGGGGAGCAGATAACTCCCAAACTACTACACTCATATGATGATGAATGTTTACCCCCAACACACAATTTAGCTTAACATCAAAGGCTCTACCTTTCTTACTTAAGTAAAAGGGAGACCTTATTGTGGCCTCTCAGTGCTTGAAAGGTGGAAGACTAATATTTAGCAGAGCCTGTTGTGTCAGGAAAAGAGGTGAAGGTTTTAAACTAAAACAAGGTGGATTTAGGCTAGACGGAAGACATTTTTTATGCTAAGGCTGGTGATACACTGGCCACGATTGCTCAGGGAGGTGGGAGATGCCTCATGTCAGGTTGGACAGGGCTCTGAGCAACCTGGTCTAGTTAAAGGTGTCCCTGCCCCTGCAGTGGTTGGACTAAACCAACTTTAAAGGTCTCTTCCAGCTCAAATCATTCTATGATTGTACAATAAACGATATTAGCTTTAATTTAGCTGTTAAAATTTTGAATTATTAATTATATTTTAAAAACAAATTTTAAGGTACTTCAGTTACTTACTGGGACAGCTGCCATTAGGGTCGGCTTAAGAGTGGTAACATCACCCTTGCTTCCTTTCTTTATTTTAGAGGACTAGAGCAAAAAAACAAGCTTACTAGCAAACAGATTCACAACTTTTAACATGAAAAACAAAATGACACAGCTCATCTTTCAAATTATCATTTTCATTTAAATTACATTTCAACAATTGAAACTAGTTCAGAGTCATAAACACCAGTACCCTGCCTTGTCACTTGCAGAAAAGAAGATTTGTTGTAGTCATTTAAGATGTGATGTGAGCAGTAATATTCTTTTTTACCATCTGCGCTAATACCTACAACATACCTGGTCAGCTAATGTCTGAGGTGAAGAGTAACCAATGGGGCAGCCATGAGACAGACACACCAGCTCAGCACTCAGCTCCAGAACATGGGCAAGAGGCAGATAGCCAATATAGATGTCTTTTTCCCTGTAAAGAATGGAAAAGATAGGGGTTTTGTCATAGTATTAGAGCCCTCAGGTGAGTCATTAAGTTAAATTTACACAGAGAAAGCAGAAAAATGCCTTTGTGCTGGAGAAGATACTTCAGATAAGATGGGTTTTGCTTCAGAAGTCACGTGCTACACACTGTAGGCTCAAGGCATGAACAAAATGTGATGTTTACTCATCCCAAGACAACTCTGTGCTATGGCTGCAAAGACAACTCAGTGGACAAGATGAAAAACTGCACCCAACAGAAAGAAACCACAGAATTTTACACTAACCAAGGTAAGTACTGCTTAGGGAAGCTTTCAGCCCCTCTAGTGCAAGGTGGTCGCACAGGCTTTTGTGTCCAGGTCTGGCCCACATACAGAAGACGAGAAAACAAACAGCACATGAAGTAGTCACATTATTGAATGCAGTACTGGTAGATGCTCAGACATCAGTGCACAGTGTGGTGTCACAGGCAAAGCAGTATAAAACACATAAGAGTTCACACAGTGATTAATCTAATACCACACACAACTATGTGGCTACTTGCTGGGAAGCAGCTGTTGGTACGTACCCCAGATTGGGAATCCTCTCAGCCATTCCGGTTATCCCAGCAATTAAGTTGCAGTGGGAGATCATCACTCCTTTGGGAACTCCTGTGGATCCGCTTGTGTACATGACCACTGCGATGTCTGAGGGTGCAGGCCTAGCCTGCTGCTTGTTTCCTGTAATTGATATTGAAAAAAAGAGTGCGTAATGCATAGAGCTGCAGGTCTGATACACCCATACCATCAGCAATTCTGATGTAACACTTCATCATTACTGCTATTACATTTTGCTCTCATAGAAGCACAGCACTGTTTATGTTGGCAAAGGCTTTTTAAGTCTAACTGTTAACACAGCACTACCAGGCTAAACCATGACCCTCAGCATCACATCTACATGGCTTTTAAATCCCTCCACAGATGGTGATTCCACCACTTCCCCTGGCAGCCTGTTTCAGGGCTTGACAACCATTTCACAAAAGAAACTGTTCCTAACGATCAACCTAAAGGTGCAAAAAATCTTCAAACGCCTTTAGTAAGAGGAGGGACCTCTTATGTATTAGCTAAGCAGTACTTCAAGTGATTGTCCTAATCTACCACAACACCACCTCTTCTATCATATTTCTATGAAAAATAGGCAGAGCTTTAGCTTCTCCAGAATGCCACTGAGAAGGTAAGTGGCAGAGGTTCCACACTGCCACAGTGTCAGTCCCCACTAACAACCTACTTTCTCACGTGCTCCCACACCTGCAGCAAGAAACTTTGAGCCAACATGAGATTAAATTTCTATAAACATTTAAAGGTACTGAGAGGGGGAAAATAGGAAAACAATTGTGTTGTTCAGGAGAAAAAGCTGCTGAATGAAGAGTGAAATGCATTTAATGATTTCCCACTCACTGAATCTTGTCCATGTTGTCAAAAAGCACATAAGCAGCAGGTCATGTTCTTAGTACAATATTAATGGAACATGTCTGACCATAAGCAATTCACTGTAGTATTCCACAATTTATGAATTGTTGACTTGCCAAAGACAATGTTCATAGAATGGTTTGGACTAGAAGGGACCCTAAAGATCAAATAGTTCCAGCTCTCCTGCCATGGGCCGGGACAGGTTCCTTTATTTCCTTTATTATACTGTACAGTATGCAGCTTTTAAAACACTGAAGAAAGAATTAGACACTTTCTAATGTAGTACATAAATTAACAAACCTCATTGAGCTAATGAATTACAGACATATTTTTTTTTCTGTTGATGTTGTCTGAAACAGTCACAATGGTACATAAAATTGGTACATCAGAAAGGCAAAATCGTATTTTAAAGACATTAAGAGGTTGAGAGCAAACCTGCCATCTCTCTGAACATCAACAGCAGATGGATAAACCACCCACCCTACTTCTAAACCAAGATTCAATCCAATGTACATTTGCCTTTGTGAAGAACAGAAGCAAGAAACCCCTATTATTACGAGATTTTAGATACTACCTTTAGCAGCTCTTCAGAGCTAAAAGCATACTTTTTTTACAACAGTAATTAAAACACCCTCATAAATTCTATATTCTCATTCTAAAAATTAATTATCTAGACTGCAAAAACATTAAGAAATTCACAGCAGATTATTAGATTTAGTGGATTTATACTTTCAGATATACAACAGAAGTGATGAAGTTCTATCAGATTTAAATGACTCTTATATTCTGTTATTTGTGAATTGAACAAAATTTGATGGTGGTGAAATACTGATGTCTTCTGCTATAAAGCCCACAATTTTCTCTGTACGCTATGAATAACCTGGTTTTAATGTATTTGACCATAAAAGTATTTCTAAGCTTCTATCCCAGCTGGCCTATCCTAAAAATTTTTCTCCAACATGTAACACTTCGTTGTGGAGAAGGCAGATTTTATTTAAAGCATCTTACTCTGTTGAAAACCACACCCTAAAAAAAAAGGAAAAAAAAAAAAAAGAAAAAAAAAATTCAAACTTCAACCCAACTAAAAACCCAACAGATTGCATTTAAAGAAAAAGCAGATGGATAAAAGGTTAATCACTGCTTTGGGGTTTTTTGGGGTTTTTTTCTGAGATCTACTATTCCTCCAAGTTTACTCAATAGGGTCAAAGCAGGACACCTACCATGATCTGCCTTAGCACCCATGGCTTGCACTGAAGCCATGGTGTGAACAATGACACCCTTGGGGAACTCAGACCATGTTGTTGGCTTGCCATCTACTGTAATAATGTGTCGCAGGAGTGGAACTTGAGAAACTATTTCCTGTGGACACAAACAAACAAACAAACAAAAAAAAATCAAACACGAGGTTTATGCCACGAAAAAACAACCAGTCAATCCAAAACTAAATCTGTCTACTAATCTAATCTATAGAGATTTTTTAAAACCTCCAAACATTGATATAAAATACCCAAGAACTTCAAAATATCAGAAGATAAACCTGTCTAGCTCAAATAGCTGCAAAGATTGAAAACCCTTCCACTTTGCATTTGCAGGACTGGTTGAATTTTCACCCTACAAGCCCAAAACCTTTTCCAACCACTTACTGAGATAGGTCTCACTTCAAACAAAGCTCACAAATACAACTGCGGTAATTCAAGAGATAACCAACTTTCCACTCTCATAGAAGACTGAAACTGTATTCACAACAGTCCAGTTGCTCCTTGATTAAAGAATTTATTTATTTAAACTTACGCAATTAAAATTAGTATATTTAAAATAAGGAAAAGGTAGGAAGAAGAAACAAGTGGAGAACTACCAGTTCAGCACTAACTAAGCAAAACCTGAGTCCTAAAATATTTGTTGATGTTCAAAGTATCACAGAGTATTAGGGGTTGGAAGGGACCTCCTAAAGATCATCTAGTCTAAACTCCTGCCAGAGCAGGATCACCTAGAGCAGATGCCAGATCATTAAATGACATATTATCATCTCTAGTAGAAAAAAATAAATAAGTCATTCTCTTACTGCAAGCTGAAATAACGTGCATAGCATACACACCGCCATCATGTGCAGTGTATATATATTCGGACATTCTAGTCACTTAAAAACACAAGCTTTGGGAACTTCATTTAGAATTCAGCAGCAGCACACAGGTTTTAATTAAAACTTCTCTTACACGAGAGCTCTAGTTTCCCCAAACTTGCATAATTCCATTGTTCCACTTATGTATCCAATACAGATCAGTAAGTCAAAGTTTTTTGACTGCACTAATATTTAATAAGCTTTCCCCTACAGTGGAAAACAGCTCTAACACTTCCAGCACCCATTTTTACATTTAAGGGACATTATTTGCTGGAAAAACAACCAACAATAAATCAGGAGGATGATGACATTAAGCTATTCATACAGAATCACAGAATGGTCTGGGCTGGAAGGGAGTTCCAACCTCCTCACTACAGTCAGGGACACCTTCCACTAGGTACACAGTTTATACACTTCTCTATTCCTCCCATTTATTCCTACTGTTATATTTCTAGGCAGTAAACCCCAGAAACCACAGTAGTTTTTTCTAAAGGTGTTGTTCCAGGCAGCACTGTAGCTCTTCAACTGTGCAAACTGCTCATTCTGTTCTCCAGAATCACTGTGGAGCCTCAATGCCACCGAAGGCTAACAAGTGTCTGCCCTAGAGAAAGGCAATAAA
The DNA here is from genome assembly GCA_013396835.1 of Psilopogon haemacephalus. Taxonomy (NCBI): domain Eukaryota; kingdom Metazoa; phylum Chordata; class Aves; order Piciformes; family Megalaimidae; genus Psilopogon; species Psilopogon haemacephalus. Next base: position 378,758 of record VWZI01022754.1, read on the forward strand.
CTATTGCTCTGTACAATGGAAGCAGCAATCTTCACACTAACAGTTACACTGGAAAGAAAGACAAAGAAATACTTTCTGACCTTCAGTTTTGTCTGCATCAGTTCTTTACTTGTTATGATGGTGGTGACCTCTGTTTCATTTAGCCCATGTACTATTGCTGGGCCTCCCAAAGTAGCATACAGAGTAACAACTGAAAAGAGAAAACAGGGGAGAAAATGGTGAATTTCAACATTGATGTTTCAAGTAAGGTTTACAACATGAAACTATTCCAAACTAAGCAACACAGTAAAAAAGAAAAAAAAAAAAGATTTGTCAACCAATAGAAAAGGTGGTATAGTTGTGTGCTTCAGAAACTACATATCAATTTAAATACAGCATGGTTTTCAGCGATTCCCAGAAGAAATAAAAGGAGTAACTATTGACTATGAAATTGTTCACTGTTTCTCAAGGTCTCAGTGGAGGTACCAAAACTCCATTACTCCATGCAATTCTTTGGTAGATCTACTCATATCTTCATGGATTTTACAGAATCTCAGTATGGTGGAGACCAGAAAGGACCTCTGGAGATCTTCCAGTTCAAACCCTCCTGCTAAAGCAGAGTCACCCACAGCAAGCTGCACAGGACTGCAATGCCTCCGGAGAAGGCAAATCTACATCTTCTCTGGGCAGCCTGGTCCAACACCATCACAGCAAATATGTTTTTACTTTAAGTTTAGGTGAAACAACTTCTGTTCTAGTTTGTGCCCACTGCTGCTTGTCCTGGACATCACTGGAAAGAACCCATTCCTGTCATCCCACCCTTCAGATATTGAGAAAAATCCTTCTCAGTCTTCCCTTTTCCAGGTTAACCAGCCCTTCAACCTTTCCTGCTCAGAGAGATGCTTCAGTCCTCTCATCATCTTCTCAGCCTCCATTTTACCAGTTTAAAAGCAAGTCTAAAACACAGTTTAGCAGCCCTCTTCTTGCACACAGAAGACAAATAGCTTTCATTTACGTGACCTCCCTTTCCAGGATTCACATGCTCTCTAAGTAGCCTTTTACAACTGCCTACTAGTAAATTATCCTAACATCATAATACATGTCAGCACAGATCCATTCTCACACACAGCAATAAATCTGCAGCTATCATACTCTTCCATCTACTTAAAACAACGTAAGGATGACTGCGATGATTAAGCCCTCAGACACTGAAGTGACATCATGAGAATACAGAATAACAAAGAAAGATAATATTTAGGAAACTGACTATTGAATGCAGGAAATGCAGGGTTTCTAAGGACAGCTCATTCGTGTCCTGGAGTGTTAAACCACAATTAGATCATATTAATGATGTTTAAACCATATTTAATTTTCTGCTATTTAAATGGGAGGTGCACAAGAAAAGGCAAGAGGAAAAAAAAAACACAGCTCAAAAAAGGAAAGGGGCATTGTCTTCAAAATAATAATTTCCTATTCTCCAAGCAGAGTGCAATACAGAGGCATGACAAAGAAGCTGTCAGGTCAATCAACACAGTCATCAATAATTTCGTTGCATAAAGCACCAGAGTGCCTTTGGTATTTTAATTTGGATTTAGCTAAATAATTTAAAAAAATTATTCTAACACAGCACCTTATTGTATGCTAGGGCTGCAACTGCGCAACATTCACGGCAGGAAAAAAAAGACTAAAGTCAAACCCTTGTATTCAAAGATTTGACATCCAAGGAGTTACTACCCCAGTGCAGGACGTGAAGGAAGAACTCAAAAGCAGCTTCCTTGCACCGAGAAGTAAATAGTTGACCTCTACTTATTTTTTCCTTGTTAAAACAGTCCATCAGAACTGTTGCAGGGCAAACGCACACGCACTGTGTTTTCTTTAATTTGGTGGGAGCAAAGTCCTGAAGAGTGCCTCTCCTCGTTCCCACGAGCTCTCCCTCCTCACGGCACTGACCCCTGTTATATAAACATTAAGCAGAAATGCAGCACAGCCCAGGCGATGCACCACCCGGGAAGAGAAGCATCATCTCTGAAACCATACAGTCACAGATGGGCTTGGGTTGGAAGGCAACCTAGTCCAAGCTCCTGCAGTCAAGGGAGAGCTTCTATGCGAGCATGTTGCTCAGAGCCCCAGACAACCTGACTCAGAATGTTTCCAGGCATGAAATAACTATTTATGTAGTTAATTACCTGTCTGCAAGTTCAGTACATCAAGGATGATGCAGAACTATAAAACAGCCACAGAGAGGTTTAATGTTCATGTGATGTACTGATGTCACTGAGGAAAAGCAGCTGAGGAACGGACTCTGATCTGTGAAATGCTTATTTCACACTGGCATTTGCAACTTTCTCAGACAAATACGTATGTTTAGGTAGTTCTTTTCTCTCCTTGGTCTCTTGAGCACATATGGAGAAAACTGCAACTTTGTATGTTTCTACACATGCAATAGTATCTAAGTGACTCTTTGCTAGCTGAACTTCTGTCAGCAATACTCTTATATACATTTGACAAGAAAAACCTCAATACGACTAAATTGGCCAAGAACAAAGCTTAGCCCTAAAATATATAGATATATATAACTTTTGCTTATTTCAATGTAACTAAAATGCTAAAGTGAGTATCTTAGCTTCCATCATACATCATAAATAAAGTATCTTTAAAGGCTTCATCCAAATAAGTTCTGGCAGCACCACTTCTCTGCCCAACCTTCAGGAAGGCATAAATGGAATATGAAGCATAACCTTTCCTATTTATTTCATTATTTGGTTATACATTCATGTGTCTCATCTGCCCACACTGGTGAAGAGCTCTTCACACGGATGAAGAAGAGATACTTTGGAAGAAAAATCTGTTCTCATGTAAGCTTCCAGCTTTGAACTAGCAGTCCTGTTCCACCTCCTGCAAATACAAGACTTTGAACAAGCAACATTTACAATCGAGTGTTTCTAATCATAAAACCACGTGTGTGAGTAATCCCTAACATAATTACTTTCCCCATTTTAATTCTGTAGTATTAAAGAAACACTCTCTAATACTGTGCACGAAGCAGATGAACCTAGTCTCTTGATGTCAGCTCTGGGCACATACCTGATTGAATACATTCTGCATTCCCAAAGAATGCCCCTACGTGACCGTGCCACGAAACCTGTAAACTGAAAACCACTACTAGAAGTCAATTAGCAATGTCTTGCCACACTACTGCAAGGCCACATGCCCAGTCCTACACTTGGGTCACAACAACCCCCTGAAATGCTATTAACATGGGGAACAACAGCTGAAAAGCTGTCCAGTGAAAAATGAACCACGGATGTTGGTCAACAAGAGCTGAAGATGAGGCAGCATATGTCCAGATGGCCAAGAAGGCCAACAGCAAATTGGATCAGCAATAGTGTGGCCAGCAGGACCAGGGCAGGGATCAATCCCCTGTACTTGGCACTCGTGAGGCCTCACCTTAAATACTGGGTTCAGTTTTGGGCACTCACTTTAAGGAGGACACTGAGGTGCTGGAGCACACACAGAAAAATGCAGCAAACCTTGTGAAGGGCCTAGAGCACAAGTCTTGTGAGGAGCAGCTGAGGGAACTGGGATTGTTTGGTCTGGTGAAAGGAAGGCAAAGGGGAGACCTTACCGCTCTCTACAACTACCTGTAAGGAAGCTGGAGCAAGATGGGGATCAGCCTCTTCTCCCAGACAGCATGTAACAACATGAGGAAATGGCCTCAAGTTGTATCAGGAGAGGTTTAGAAACAATTACTCTCCAAAAGAGTTGCCAAGCCCTGTAACAGGCTGCCCAGGGAAGTAGTGGAGCCACCATCCATGGATAGATTTAAAAGCTGTGTAGATATGGTGTTGAGGGGACACATGGTTTAGTAGAGGACTTGACAGTGTCATTTTAATGGTTGAACTGTATGATCTTAAAGGTAGTTTCCAGCCTAAACCATTCTATGGTTCAACTTCATTTGACTTTTAATCATTTGTTCAGCAAACTGATGATGAATATTATCATCATCTGCCTGCAGCCAAGTCAGCTAAGTTCACAAAGGACAACACACTGCTCAGATGCTAAAGACCACATCAGACAGTGTGCTGAAGCACGTCTCAAGAAGGGAATGTAAAACATTAATCTAAGCAGAACTAAACGACACGCACACCATTCCACACACAACATCCATCCACTAGCTCAGAGACTTCTCCCCCCAATTACAAAATCCTCCTAGGATTTCTAAGTGAACTTCACTTCCAAATCAAAAATAATTGACACAATCCTTTGCTTTTTATTCCCAGGATAGTCACGAGGAATCTAAGAGATCCCAAACGTGACAAAAGGCAACTAACACTCTCTATTAGAAGACACATAGTTTAAAAGCAACACAGGCACCTCATCTGTAGGCAAAGCAAGAGTCACTCACTGAAGAAAGAACCAAACATAACACTGAATTTAGGTTGGAAAGCACCCCCAGAAGATCACCTGCACAAAATAGCTCATTACAGCAGAGCACTCAGGCCCATGGCAGCACAGTGCTAAGTTATCTCCAAAGATGGAAATTCACAATCATTGTAGCCTCCTGTTCTGGTATTTTATCACACTCACAACAAAGAGCAATATCCAAATCTTTTTTTTCCTCTGTTTCAAGTTCCTTCCAATACCTCCAGCCTTATAAAACTCACCTTTAAGCAGCACCTGGCTTCATCTTCTCTGTATGCTCCCATCAGATAGCTTTAGACAGCAACAAGATCTCCACTCACTCATCTTAACGCTGAGCAGACCCTGCTCTATCAGCCTCTCCTCATATGTCACGTTCTCCAATCCCTTCAGCATCTTGGCAGCCCTCCACTGGACTCGCTCCAATATGTTAATGTCTTTTTCCGTACTGGGAAGCCCCAAACTGGACACAATACTCCAGACATGGTCTTACCACTATTCAAAAGGAGAAGGATCACTTCCCTGGACCTATCTGCTACATTTATGTTACTACTTCTCCAGATGCTCTCATATTTGCATGTCTTTTCAATATGTCCAGGGATGCGAACTTTACCACTTCCCTGGGCAGACTGTTCCAGGAATTGGCAACCATTTCGGGGAGAATTTTTTTCTTATGTCCAAGTGGTGTCCCCTTTGGCACAACCTGAGGCCATTTCCTTTCAGTCCATCGCTTGTTACTTGGGAGAATACATCACTTCAATCTCCTTTCAGGTAGTCATAGAGAATATATGCCCCCAGTCCCCTTTTCTCCAGGCTGAAGAACCCCAGTTCCCTCAGCTGCTCCTTCACAACACTTGTACTCCAGGCCCTTTGCCAGCTTTATTATTCTTCTTTGGACCCACTCCAGCACCTCAATGTCCTTTTCATAGTGAGAGGCCCAAAACTGAATCTGTTATTTGAGATGTGACCTTCCCAGGGCACAAGGGGATGATCCCTGCCCTAAGCCCTGTGGGTCACACTACTGCTGATCCAAGCCAGGATGTTGTTGGCCACCTAGGCACATGCTGGCTCATCTTTGGCCAGCTATCAACGAAGACCCCCCCCAGGATTTTTGTGTATATCTACTTCATATGGCATCCACAAGGCACACAAGGTGATTCTGAAATGGCATGGGCCAGAGCAGTACATCTTGTGATTGCCTCTGCCCTTAAAACTCTGGCAACAATACTGTGTAAGGGTATGCACAAAATAACCTACAGGAAAGACTTCTTTCATTGACAGCTGCTGTTTAGTCATGAATATATGGTTTCTCAAAATTAGACTTGTGCTTAAAGCAGAAGGGGACCATTTAAGTTACAATTTTGTTGTTAGACTTGCTTCCCAAATCTGAAAAAGTCTAATATACGTATTTTTAATATACATAGGTAGTAAGTCAAGAGTTTCTGCACATCTGGCTTCTACAATCCATTTCTTACTGAAAGAAAGTGTGCCATGGGAGAGGAAAGGTCAAAGCCTGTGAGGAACAGCATTACTGAGAGCATCACAGAACCCAACCAGGCCAGGTTCACATACTAAGGAGTGACGATGAAACAAGACATTTGAAAACAATCCCTATATGAAGTTTAGATCACAATTCAGTAGGTTTCTGAATAAGAAAAGTAGGCTTGGAGCTCCAATACATACCCTCAGGTAAATTGCTGGTGTTCCACTATGGCTGAGATGTGCCTGTGGCCATTTCCCTGACTGGAGTGAAAGGGGGGAGTCTGACTTGTTTTTTCATCTGTGTCTGCCCTGAGCTGTAGGGTGAAGCTCCATCTCTAATAGTGCCTGCAATTACCCAACAAACACATCCTGCCAAGGACCTCTTCAACTCAGGCACATTCAGCTCCTCCTTAACAGTTCACAGAAGACTAAAGGATAAGTAACCAGAAGTAATGGGTTGGACTAATAGTGTTATGGGACAAAAAAAGCCCAAAGACATCAGAGACCCCTATCTCAGTCAACTGCCAGGGTTAAAGGTCCAGTTAGTGTATGATCAAAACAGATCCTATGGATGAGACTCACAAAAAGTAAGCACAACCTGAAGGTTTCTAAAGTAATAACATGGACTCAAACTTATTTGTGAGCATACTCTCAAATCAGCAACCACATTACATTAGTATGCATTGAATGACATGCAACAGACTACGAGAACATAAAAGATAAGAGAAGGAAGAAAATATTAAAATATGTTTTTTAAATGCACTAGCTCTGCTTAAGGTTTGAGTTAGAGATGATTTAGTTTAGTGGTCATCAAGCAGTTTAATTCAATAGAGCTCTCCAAAATAAAAGACAGGACTTACTCAATCCTTTGCACTACCTAGAGATAACAATACAAAAAACTCCACCAAAATCAAAAGAACTGACAAAAACACAGTTAAAACAAAACTCAGAGTCACAGATGAAGACCTGACTTCAGCTCAGACAACTGAGTTTCTCTGCTCAAAAGTAAAATGCTGCAAAGACCACAGCTCTAACGTGTACAGAAATTTTTATTCGCAAATTTAAATGTTCTGTATTATATGAAGTTTTACATATAAATTATATGAAGTAATAAGTGTTTTTTAAAAGATTCTGTTGCATGATTATCATGGTTTGGTTTAGAACAGAACTAATTCTCTTCAGAGACCTGACTTCTCAACTCAGTCTCTTCTTATTGACAGCACTCTGTGAAGTTCATGTTCTGAATCCAATTCCAAGATTCGGCTCCTTTATTTACCTCCAGGTTCCTGTCTGCTGCTGAGTCCTATCTGGGACTTCCACAGTGCCTGCCCACAGCACTGGTGGTGATGGTGATGCTGCTGCCATCAGGGGGGTCGGGCTTGATATCGGCTTGTTTCATTTCTTTCCCACTAGTCTCTCTTACTCCCTTTCTCTTCCCCTTTGGGAAGGGAAAGGTGTTCACAGTATTTGTCACTTGTCTAGTAGCTGGCCCAGCCCTAACCACTGTCAATAATCAAAAGACAAAACTGCCAGGGAAGAGGCACACTTACGCTGGTAATTGCACATGAAGCAGGCCTGTGCTGCAATCATCCACTCCGCTCTGGTCTCACAGAAGATAGCGATGTTAGTCTTTGGCTTCTGACCCAATACTGCTAAGCCATTTCCAAAGTTAACAGCTTTAATGTATACATCTTCATATGACAGCCAGGTGTACTTGCCAAGGATGACCTAAGAAGAATAATAAATTCTATTTAGGAAATTAAAATCCTTAACACATGGGCTATAGCATCTTCATCCACATAAGGAAAGCACAGCGGTCTGAAGTAACATTCGCCTGGATTATAATAGGAGCTTAGTCAAGATAATGAATACTATTCCTGCCAAAAACACTACAGGCACTCTGGAAGTTCCAACACAAATACTACAATTTCTCCATGCACATTACCTGTGTTTCTATTTTCACCTCCTGGAAGCGCACAACTCTTGCCATGTTCAGAAGGCTTCAGCAGCCCTCCCAAAGGCCATAATTACCTGAGACACAGGCCTTCAGTTTTGACAAAGGCTTATTTTAAGTAAAAGATGTTAAGCACTACCTAGTACAGAACAGAATCCCAGCTTGGTTGAGGCTGGACGGGAACTCTGGGGATTGCTCAGTCCAGCATCCCTACTAAAGCAGGGTCACATACAACACATGGCCCACGATCACGATGTCCAGGAAGATTTGGAATCTCTCCAGGGAAGGAGACTTCACAACCTCTCTAGAGGGGCAGCCTGGTCCTGGGCTCCCACAGCCTCACAGAAAATATTTTTTTCCTTGTATTGAGATGGAACCTCTTAGGTTCAGCTTTGTGCCTGTGCCCCTTATCTTATTGCTGGGCACCACCAACAAGGGCCCATTCTCTTGCCCTCACCCCCCAGTTATTGATTAACATTGGTATGATGGCCTGTTGTGACAGGACGAAGGGTGATGGTTTTATACTAAAAGGAAAGAGATTTAAACTGGATAGAAGGAAGACGTATTTTAGTGAGAGTGATGAGACACTGGCCCAGGCTATCCAGAGAGGTGGTAGAGGCCCCATCTCTGAAACCATTCCAAGTCACGTTGGACAGGACTCTGAGCAACTTGATCAAGCCAAATATGACACTGCCCACTGGTGGGGTTTGGAAGGGACCTTTAAAGGTAATCTAGTCAAAGTAAAGAATTATATGAATTTTTCGATTTTTAGAACTTCTTTCTGCTAGATAACTGCTTACACACGTAGAGAAAATAACTGTCTGGGAGTCTGCAAGAGAAGGGGCCCAAGAAGTTAAGACACACAAAACCAAACACTGAATCAGAAGAGACAGCACCTCAGACCATTCACTCCCAAATACAACATTCCATAGAAAAATGCTGCCCTCTAGTGCAACAGCTTTTAAACGTGCCTAGTTATTAAAATAACTGAGTTATCTAATGCAAGTTAGAACAAAGATTTGAGTGTTAATGCACTGTAAAACATTAAATATTAGTGCTGCAGGAATATTTGGAAATTCAGCAAAGTACAGAGACAAAATACTTGCTGCAGAGTGAACGTTCAAAGTTTTAGTATGAAAGTGCTGTAAAATGTTCTCACAAAAAAAATTGCAGGTACAAGTCAAACTACTTGAGCTCAGTCACCCTTAATAACCTTCCTAAAAGCAGCCTTTAAAGCTTGAAGAATCACAGAATCCCTGTACAGTGGGCATTGAAAGGGACCTCTGGAGATCAAGTCCAGCACCCCTGCTAAAGCAGAGTCACCCACAGCAAGTCACCCAGGACTACAACATACAGGTGGGTTTAAAACATCTCTATAGAAGACTTCACAACCTCTCCAGGCAGCGCATTCCAGGGCTCCAGCACCCTCACAAGCAAAAATTTTTTTCCTCTGGATCCTAACTTGTGCCTGTTGCCCATTGTTCTGACAGTGGGCACCACCAAGAAGAGTCTGGCCCCATCATTTAGATATTCATAAGCACCTGATATCTAAGAGAACCTTGACTACAATTCAGAAACCAGTTCTTACTATTTACATACATTTATTTCCTTGCAGAAAGTGTATTAACATTAATGCAAAGGAGGTATTGAAAATGTCCATTTTTGGCTTCTTTTTTTTACATGAAAATGTGGATTGTAGCTGAATATTTCTGAGAAGTCTCACCATAAAATACTGACATCCTACATTTTCTAACACCATATAAGCTACTCGGTACTGCTCCATGACTCTCCCTGCCTTGAACTTTCCTACAACTTCACACTAAGTTTCAGTATCAGCTCTGAATTTCCAAGGGTTTGCACATGTGCAATAAAATGATATAAAAGCAAGAATAAATAATCAACCATCAAAAAAATGCCCATCTTTTGGGCCTCGTAAAATTTGAGCGCTGCTTAAAATAATTAATTTTTCCAATTAATTACATCTTTGTGAAGCATTTTCAGCATTATTTTTATCTTGCTGTAAATATATATTTATGCATATTAATTATCTTCTTTAATCCTGTATTAAAGAACACTACAGAAGGAAACAGAAAAACTAACTCCAAGCAAAATGTTATAAAACGCAAAGTAAGTAGAAGCAAATGCTTATATTATATTAACATCTCTGGATTTCTGCTACTTTGCCACTATGCAGGAATAGATCTTCTGAGCTGTATCATTTCTTAAATTTTTATGATACTATCTATGATAGCATTGCTATCAATAAACTGATGTGCTATCTGCTGTTAAAGATGCTCAATATCTAGCTTTTAAAAAAAATTATCTAGAAGTGTGGGTACACTTGGTTCTCTCAAGGATCAGAAGCTTAATAACAGACTCTGATATCTATCTATTTATATGTATATTTTACTCCATTAATTAACCAGGCTAACTTAGCCCATCATAACTTGCACAGGTAATGCAATTCAGTACACAGACCCATGATTTACACTCTGATCTTCTCCTGGCTTGAAAGAGGACCTCATAAAAACACATCCCTCCTTTGTTCTCATTATTATGTTGAATTCTTAGTAATGATTTTTCTCCCTTTTGAGTTTTACAGCTCCTGTAAGATACAGAAATTATAAGCATTACATCTAAGAATTAAAATTGTGCACCAAATCAACCTCGACAAGTCACCCTTGGAAGGAACGAGCCAATGAAAGACAAAAATCAAAGGAAAAGAACTCTGCATTCAGTAAGTTACCTTGTGAGATCTTCCCATTTTACTCACTTGCTAAATCATGCTACAAAGCTTTGAGAAACCCTAGTGGAAAACACACTAAACTCAGCTCTGTTGCCCAGGGTGTGTCAGCCAGCCCCAAGAATTAAGACTAGTGCAACAAAGGGGAGAAGAGTGATTGTTGTAGGGGATTTGCTTCTGAGAGGAACAGAGGGACTGATATTTCAGGCAGATCCCTCTCATAGGGAGGTGTGCTGCCTACTTGGAGCCCGGGTTAGGGACCTTGTCAGGAAAATTCCTAGACTGCTGCACTCTATGGACTACTACCTATTATTATCTTCCATGTAGGAGGAAAAGAAATAATGATTGGTAGTCCCAGAAAAATTAAAAAATACTTCAGGGCCTTGGGAAGAGCGATACAAGACTCAGGGGCACAAATCATCTCTTCTGTCATTCCAACCAATGGCAGAGACATTGGATTAAGCAGCTAAATGCAGTCTTTTAATACATGGCTCCATGGATGGTGTCACCACCACAAATTTGGGTTGACAGTGGTATGACCTATAGAGCACCAAGGCTGTTGACACCAAACAGGAGACACCACTCTCGAAGGGGAAAGAGGGTCTTTGCGGAGGAGACTGCAGGGCTAGTTGCCAGGGCTTTAAACGAGATGTGAAGGGACAGGGGGACAAAGCCATCAGGCTTCCATGTAGCAAGAGAACAGACCAGTGTAGGTGCAGTGGGAGATTAGTAAGGGCTCTCAACCTGCTGCCCTGAAGCCTTCAAAGCAATGCAGTCAACGTTTTGCAGAGATGAGCCAGATCCCCTTCAGGCAGTAGCTGCCAACAGGGAAACATCAGATGGTAATCCACATGGTAGTGATGACAAGAGGGGTAGAGATAGGCTGATAGCTACAGAGGTGTCTGAGCATGGACAGGTGGGATCTGACCCTGGGGTTGATGCAGAGACTGAGAAAGGAGCACCCAAAGAAAAGGGTAAGGGAAAATCAGTCAGTAAGTCAGCTCCAATAGAGGCACAACTGAAATGCCTCTACATTAATGCAGGGTGCATGGGGAACAAACAGAGAGAATTGCAAATATGTGCAGGGTTATGATGTCATTGGCATCACCAAGACATGGTGGGATGGGCCTCATGATTAGAGTATAGAGATAGGTGGTTATAGACTCTTCAGGAGGGACAGACGGGAGAAGGGGAGGGGATGTTGCCCTCTATATCAGTGATAAACTGGAATCCATGGAGCTCTGTCTGGGGATGTGCAACGCTGAAACAGAGAGCTTATGGGTAAAGGTTAAAGGGAAGGCATGTGTGAAGGGTTAAGCCCCCCTGGCGCCCCCTGTCTTTTCCCAAGGAATGGTTTCACCCTTTTCCCAGGTTGCATGGTTAGACACTCCCACTTCCTGCTAGGATTTTGGGACTATAAGAGGGGGAACCCAGTCCCCCGCGGGTCTCTCTCTCTCTTCTCCCTTCTCCTTGTCCCCTCGTGCCGGCAGGTCGAGCACTTGCTCGCGCTCTGTGCTGCTGCAGCACGTGTCTCCCTGCCGCCCTGTGTTCCAGCACCGTTAGTGTCCGCTGAAGACTGGGACTGAGACTTTTCGCTATAGGATTCCTGCATCCTGCTTTCCAAAGCCAATCGAACTTCAGCTGCCTGCCGCGGTTGTATTTTCTTCCCTTTTTTCCCCTTCTCCCTGGTCTCTGTACCCTTTTTCCTTATTCCCCATATCTCAAAGCTTGTTTCCCTTTCTCCCACCTGCTGTAAAAAATCCCTTTCCCTCTTGCTTGTTGTTAAAGTTTACCCTTTTTACTTCCAAATCGTTTCTTTGAGTTTTTATTGGGCTTTTGGGCTCAGGGTGGGGGCAGCTAGCCTCAACCCAATACAGCATGGGAAGGGGACAGCATAGTATGAGTCAGCTACAGAACTCCTGATCAGGAAGGCAAAGCAGATGAGGCCCTTTACAATCAAATAGGAGAAGCTTCATGCTCACAAGCCATGGTCCTCATGGGGAACTTCAACCACACTGACATCTGTTGCAAGGACAACATAGCACAGCACCAGCAATTTAAGAGGTTCCTCAGATGCACTGATGATAACTTCCTCCTCCAAGTGGTAGAGGAGCCCACAAGAAAAGGTGCTATGCTGGATCTAGACCTCACCAACAAGGAGGGGCTGGTGAGTGAAGTGAAGCTGAGGGGTAGCCTTGGCTGCAGTGACCATGAAATGGTATAATTTAAGATCCTCAGGGTGGGTGCACAACAAACTCACTACTCTGGACTTCAGAAGAGCAGACTTCAATCTCTTCAGGGACCTCCTTGGCAGGATGCCCTGGGGAAAAACTCTGGAAGGAAGAGTGGCCCAGGAAAGCAGAACAATGGTCAAGGATCACCTCCTCCAGGCCCAGGACCAATACATTCCAAAAAAGAGGAAGGCAGGCAAGAATGCCAGGAGGCCTGCATGGATGAACAGAGAGCTCCTGGAAACACTTAGATGCAAGGAGAAAGCCTACAGAGAGTGGAAGCAAGGACAGGTAACCTGGGAAGAATATAAAGAAATTGGTCATGCAATCAGAGATCAGGTTAGGAAAGCCAAAGCACAGCTAGAGCTGAGTCTGGCTAGGGACATTAAAGGGAACAAAAATAATTTCTTCAGGTATATCATTGAGAAAAGGAGGACTAGGGAAAATGTGGGACCCTTCCAGAAGGGAAATGGAGAACTGGTGACAAAGGATATGGATAAGGCTGAGGTGCTCAATGACTTCTTTACCTCAGTCTTCAACAGCAAGGGCTAACGACAAAGTCCACGTCCCAGAGAGCAAAAGTATGGACTGGGAGAAGGAAGATCTGCCCACTATAATTGAAGAACATGTTCATGAATACCTAAGGAATATGAACATGCACAAGTCCATGGGGTCTAATGAGATTCACCCACAGGTCCTGAAGGAACTGGCAAATGAAGTTGCTAAACCACTGTCCATTGTATCTGAAAGGTCATGGCAGACTGATGAAGTTCCTGATGACTGGAAAAGGGCAAACATAACACCTATCTTCAAGAAGGGAAAAAAATGATGACCCCAGGAATTACAGACCAGTCAGCCTCACCTTTGTGCCTAGCAAGGTCATGGAGCAGATCCTCCTGAAGGTTCTGTTAAGGCAAATGGAAGACCAAGAAGAGGTGACTGGTGGTAACCAGCATGGCTTCACCAAGGGCAAATCATGCCTGACAAATTTGGTGGCTTTTCATGATGAAGTCACAACAGTGGACAAGGGAAGGACAACTGATGTCATCTACCTGGAACTGAGTAAGGCATTTGACTCTGTCTCACATGACATCATGGTCACCATAGTGGAAAAACAGAGATTTGATGAGTGGATCATTCACTGGACAAGGAATTGGCTGGATGGTCACACTCAGAGAATGGTGATCAAGGGCACAATGTCCACCTGGAGACCAGTGACAAGTGGCTGGGACCAGTGCTTGTTTAACATCTTTATCAGTGACATGGACAGAGGAATGGAGTGCACCCTCAGCAAGTTTGCAGATGACACCAAGCTGTGTGGCACAGTCGACTTGCTAGAGGGCAGGGATCCATCCAGAGGGACCTGGACAGGCTGGAGAGGTGGGCCCAGGCTAACCTCATGAAATTCAACAAGGCCAAGTGTAAGGTCCTGCAGCTGAGTCGCTGCAATCCCAAGCACAGCTCCAGGCTGGGTGGGGAATGGCTGGAGAGCAGCCCTAAGGAAAAGAACCTGGGGATCTGGGTTGATGAAAAGCTCAACATGAGCCTGCAGTGTGAGCGCAGCCCAGACAGCAACTGTGTCCTGGGCTGCATCAAGAGCAGCGTGGCCAGCAGGGCAAAGGAGGGGATTCTCTCCTTTATTCTGCTATCCTCAGATCCCACCTGGAGTGTAGAGTTCTGAAGCTCCCAACACAAGAAGTACATGCAACTGTTGAAGCGAGTCCAGAGGAGGGCCACAAAGATGCTCAGAGTGCTGCAGCAGCTCTGCTATGAGGACAGGCTGAGAGAGTTGAGGCTTTTCAGCCTGGAGAAGAGAAGGCTTCAAGGAGACCTTATAGTAGCCTTCCAGTATCTGAAAGGAGATTACAGAAGGGCTAGGAAGGGACTATTTACAAGGTCTTGTACTGACAGGATGAGGGGGAATGGGTTTAAACTGGCAGAGGGGAGATTTAAATGGGATGTTAGGAGGAAGTTCTTTACAGTGAGGGTGGTGAGACACCGGAACAAGTTGCCCAGGGAGGTTGTGGCTGCTCCCTCCCTGAAAGTGTTCAGGGCCACGCTGGATGAGGCCTTGAGCAACCTGTTCTAATAGGAAGTTTCCCTGCCTACAGTGGGCACTTGGAACTAGATCTTTGATGTCACTTCCAACCTAAACCATTCTATGATTCTATATACCACAAATTATAAGTAGATTTAAGTGGTGACGCCACAACTTGGAACAAAATACTTTGAGGGACAGAATGGAAGCAGATCAGAACAAGCTGTTGTGTCATGCTTATACAAAATTACCTTAGTTTGGTAATTTCTAACTCTAAATACTTGGAAACAAGGAATTATGTGGGTCAGCACCAACACTCTTCAACTTTCCAATATTGAGAACATTTTGCTTGCATAACGGAAAAGACTAACTCCTAAATTCTTAAGCCTTATGCTACTAATGATGTTTGAAAACCAGAGCACAGATCATGACCTGCCAAAATTCTGAGCTGCGCTCAGAAGCCCACTTTGTACAGCCTAAACTTTCTTCTTATTTATAGGGCACTGAGGAAAAAAATATGCACAAAGTAAGATTAGGTGTAGCCTGCATTTCCTCCACACTGAACTATTAACTCCAGAGCTGGGAGGAAGTTTCTCAAAAAAGTAAAGCTGCTATAAAGATTTTACAGAACTAAACTTTGCCATGTTAGACTAGAGACTAGATACAAGGAAGAATTTATTTTTATCATGCTTAGTGTGGTGAGACACATGTCTCAGGTTACCCAGAGGGGTGATAGAAGCCTCATTCCTGGAAACGTTCCAGGTCAGGTTGGACAGCTATGAGCAACCTGCTCTAGTTGAAGATGTCCTTGCTTACTGCAGGGGGATTGGTCTACACGACCTTCAAAGGACTCTTCCAACCCAAACCAGACTATAGTTCATGTATTGAGATCTTAACTGAATTCTTTTTTAAACTCCTACAGAAGACCTAATCCTAGCAGTATTTAAATAAGCTTTTATTATATGAAGAAGAAAATCCTTCTTCTGCAGGAAAACTAAACTACATGCTGTAAAGACAGTTCAGATGACTAATACAGCAGTACAGATCTTTAACACACTTGCACACACAGACACATCCCTGACTTACTTCTTTCAGCAAGCTACATTTCCAGATCACAGTATTGTAGAATAGTTTGGGTATTAAAGATCATCTAGTTCCAGCTCCCCTGTCATAGGAAGGGACACCTCCCCTTAGACCAGCTTGTTAAAGGCTCCATCCATTCTGTCTTAGAACACTTCCAGGCTAGGAGCCTCCACAATGTCTCCGGGCAACCTGTTCCAGTGCCTTACCACCTTCGTGGAAAAGAATTTCTATCTATATTGATCTTCTTCCAGCTTGAAACCATTACCCCTCATCCTGTCCTGCATGCCTTTGTCTTCCTCCAACTATCTTCTAGGTCCCCTTCAAATACTAGAAGGCTGCACTGAGGTCTCCCTGGAGCCTTCTCTTCTCCAGGATGAAAAACTCCAACTCTATCAGGACAACTTCATAGAAGAGATGCTCCAGTCCTTGGATCATGCCATTGAACAACTTCAAAATACCAACTGACAACACAATTCTGAATTTAGAAGACTACAGGAAGCCAGACCTTGAAATAACAGAATTTTATACTAAAATCACATCTCTTCCCACAAGATGATTACAGCTTAGCAAAGAAGTTAGTTCAACTTAGATTGAAAGACAAAAAAAGTCTTCCAGTTGAAGCCTCTGCAATACTTTTCCTAACAAATAGTTAGTTTCAACCTTGAGTTTAGAGCACAAAACTGTAAATCCTTAATCTACAAATTGGTTTACCAGAAAGGCACATGTGAGCAGACACATCTACTACTTTTTCTATATTTATCTAATTAGAGTGACAAAAAGGGAGACTTTTTAAACTCACTTAAAAGGGAAGCACTGAACTTACTGACAGCATCAGCTAAATATTACAAATACTTAAAAACCACAAGTATGTTTTCTTTAACTTTAGGGA
Organism: Psilopogon haemacephalus; assembly: GCA_013396835.1. Lineage (NCBI taxonomy): Eukaryota > Metazoa > Chordata > Aves > Piciformes > Megalaimidae > Psilopogon > Psilopogon haemacephalus. Next base: position 395,576 of record VWZI01022754.1, read on the forward strand.
AAAAAAAAAAGTTATCTCTTCAAGAATGCAACAAGAGACTTTAGATTTGTTTCAAAAGACAAGTAATGAAAGATTAGGAAACAGATAATTTAACTCTTTTCACAGATATTTAATCTAAGTAGAGAAAATTGCTTTTTACCCATGATTTGCTTTCCTGGACTGGAAGTATTGCAAAATAAATGTACTTTGAAATAATTCTTGAAAGCAGGCTGCAGAAAGTCTTACCTTTTTAAAAACCTTGCCTGATGGCTGGATTTCATCTTCCTCTTTAAGGATTTCACGTGTTCCCAAGAGTTTCTTGTCCTTGTATTTTGTTTTAGCATATTTAAAAACTTTGTCGAGTGTATCACACCCAGGATATAAAACTGAAGCTAAGCAATGCAGGCTGTTCACGGATCTGTATGCACCCCCAGGCTTGTTATGCACAGGTTTGGCTTTAACCTGCTTGGCTTTTGCTATAGCCTGCCTGGATCCTGAAAGTATGTACCACGGAATGTAAGTTACAAAGGTGTACACCAGGATTATTAAGTTTATAAACTGCAGGAGAACAGGGTTGATGCTATGCTTCAACTTCATTTTGGCTGCCTGTGAAGGTTGTAAGGGAGAGTTGGAATGCATGGATCAGTTTGGTATCCAAAACAATCTGAAAAGACAGGAGAAAAAAAAAATTAGTGGTGAACTCCAGAGCTGTTGGCAAGGGGGTTATTTTCAACTATATTGGACAATGCCCATCAAATTAGATTTTTATTTCAGAATTTAGAATAAAAGTCTTAACCTCTAATAAAAACAAAACCTGACAGATCCATGAGGAAAATCTCTTCCATACCCATTCAACAGAGTGCAATACTTACTGATGTTTTTATTTCTTTGCATCCAAATACAGAACACCTAAAGAATTCAGGACATGAGTTTTTAATTAATGGCATTAGAGTATCAAGTATTTAATGGAAATTGTTATATGGAAATTTAAAAGATTTTCTCCAGCCACACTAGAATCACAGAATGGTGCAGATTGGAAGAGACCTCTGGAGATCATGTAGTCCAAACCCCTGCAAAACAGGGTCACTCAGAGCAGGCTGACCAGAATTGGAAGGTACAATTGGTTTGGAGTATCTCCAGAGAAGGAGACTCCACAACTTCTCTGGGCAGCCTCCACAACTTCTCTGGGCAGCCTGGTCCAGGCCTCCAACACCCTCACAGGAAAGAAGTTTTTCCCTTACTTTCAGAGAGAATCTCTTATGTTCTAGTTTGTGCCTGTTGCACCTTGTCCTGACACTGGGCACCACAGAGAAGAGTCTTGCCACATCCTCTTGCTCTTCACCCTTTAGATATTGATAAGCATTGATAAGATTCTCTCTCAGTCTTCTCCAGGCTGAACAGTCCCAGGTCTCAGCTTTTTCTCAGTGGAGAGATGCTTCTGTCCATTTTTGTAGTCTCTGATGGATTCGTTCCAATAGTTCCCTGTTTCTCTTGATCTGGTGAGTCCAGAACTGGACACAGTACTCAGTACCTACTTGCTATGTTAACTAGAAATCTTTATAACCATTAATTGTAAACTCCAAACATTGTACTAGTTGGGCTTTTATTCTTTTTTTTTTGGGGGGGGAAGGGGAGAGAGGGAGCAGAATTAAATAAAAACTCATTTAACCTCAACAACACCTCAGTTTTAATGACACTGCAAGAAAAAGATTGGCCTCATTCAGATTCAGTGTCTGCATGGGTATTTTTCTCTCTAACAATTGTTATTTTGAATCTTTACTGTATGGCATTTTAAGACCACAAAACAGAAGTACCTAATAATCAATTTGCAGAACTGATTTGAAAACAAAAGGTTTTGGGGAAATTGTCAAGGTTCTATCAAATCTGAGAGACATGAAAGGAATGCACTGTTTGGTGGGTTACCTTCTGCCTTTAAGGTCTAAAACTAAAAGGCAAAATAAAACTCTGAAAGACTGTGCAAAATACTCTACTGGGGCTTTAAAATTTGTTTGAAATACAAATTGTGGTCATTTCCCTAATTTTCAAAGTATGCAACTCCTTCTGAGTATAGAAAGAGGGTAAGTAAGTCAAACGTTCCAAGGCAGAGAATGGAAAAGCAGGGAGCAACTGGATCCTAGGCAGTTTTAGTATTAGTTACATTATGACACTGTGAGGAAGTCCACTGCCATTACAACACCATAATTTTGTTCTTGGGTTACTCCTGCTTAATTACTGAAACAGATAAAAGGACCCTTAACTTACTGGTCTGTACTAAATGTAAACACCCAGGTTCTTCTAGAACATGAATGTATCCTGGTTTCACACAATCCTGGTGGGATTCTGGAGAAACCAAATGTTCATACCCTGACTTCTGATGTAGGAAAGGTTGGCGTGTCCTGGAGGAATGAGCTGCTTATTTGTGCAAGAATATCATTTAGTCTAGGGAAACAGAAGCTCAGAATACAATGTCTCAACCTCTACAGCTACCTGAAAGGGGATTGTAGTGAGGTGGCAAATAAAAAGCAATAGGATGAGTGGAAATGGCCTCTAGTTGTACCAGGGGAGGTTTAGGTTAGATACTAGAAACAACCTTTGTGAAATAGCAACTAAGCTGGTGAAGGGCCTACAGAATAAGTCTTATGAAGAGCAAGTGAGGGAACTGGGATTGTTCAGGTTGAGGAACAGGAAGCCAACGGGAGACCTACCACCCTCTACAAGTACCCAAAAGGACAATATAGAGAGGTAGGTGGTGGTCTCTTCTCACAGGTAATTAGTGGTTGTACAAGAAGGAACAGCCTCAAACAGTACCAGGGTAGGTTTAGGATAGACATTAGGGAAAAAAAAAACCCAACATATTCATTGAAACAGTAGTCAAGGGGACAGGCTGCCCAGGGAAGTGGCTGAGTCATCACCCCTGGAAGCATTTAGAAGTTTGAATGTGATTTAGTGGAGAACTTACTAGATTTGGGTTAATGGTTGGACCTGATGATCTCAAGGGTCTTTTCCAACCTGGTAGCTGTACAGTCATTCAACACCAGAATACGCTCTCCAGGGAAGTGGTTGAATCCTCATCCCTGAAGGTGTTGAGAAGACAAACATATGTGGTGCTGAGCGACACAGTCTAGCACCGTACTTGGTAGAGTTAGACAACAATTTGAATCAGTAATCTTAAAGGTCTTTTCCGATTGAAACAATTCTATAATTATAGATCAAACTGTCTGAGTGCTACGTAGATAATAACTCTTCAGTTTATATGTGATTCTGTTTCATGAAGCAGCCACCAAAGAACAAGGTCTAAGACCACAAATAAAACATTACATGTTTTTTCCAGGAGATGAAGCAGCCAGGACACTCATTCAGGAGCCTGGGGAAGTAAACGAGGGGTTTTCAGGTCTGATCCTGCTTAGAACATAATCAGTGATTTGGCCTGATACACTACTTATACTAATACTGTTTACCCTTTAGTTTTAGAAGAAAACTCCTGTTAAATAAGGGGAAAAAAATCCTTAAAGGAATGTGTTTACCAATCGACCTGCTTATAATAATTACACCCCCATAAAAGCAGGAAGTAACAAGCAGAAACCTCATGCAGCTTCTCATTGCGGCGGGTACAGGTGCAGCAGCCGATGTGTGATGTTCCCGTCTTGGTTTACTCCACAGGAGCTGTCACAGACAAGGGATGTGAAAGGAGAAAAGCCTCATTAAATATGGCAGTTACAAAATATCATCTGTTCTTTCATTTATCTATTACCATAAATACATAAACCATTTGCTCATCCTCTGAACTTAACAAGGGCAAGTATAGAGATTTGTGTCTGGACAGGAATAACCCCTCCCTGTACCAGAACATGTTAGGGGGTGACCTGCTGGAAAGCAGCTCCATGGGAAAGGACCTGGGAGTGATGGTGAGCAACAAAGCTCCCCAGAAGCCAACAATGTGCTTTGGCAGACAAGAAGGTAAATGGTCTCACGTTGCACATTGGGAAGAGCATGACCAGCAGGTCTAGGGATGTTCTCTTCTCCTTTTACTCTACCCTAGAGAGGCAGCATCTGGAGTACTGTGTCCAGTTCAAGAAAGACTAGGAACTACTGGACAAAGTCCAGTGGAGGCTATAGAGATGTCAAGGAAATTGGAGTATCTCTCCGAGGAGAAAAGGCTCAGAAGCCTGGGGCTGTTTAGCCTGGAAGAGGTGAATGAGAGGAGAGCTTATCAAAACTTATCATAGCTAAAAGGCAGAAGGCAAGAAGATATGGCCAGACCCTTTTCAGAGGTGTCCAGCAACAGGACAAGGGGCAATAAGCAAAAACCAGAACCCAGGAGGTTCCATGTGAGTACGAGGAAGAAATTCTGTCCTCTGAGGGTGAGCCTGGACCAGGCTTCCCAGAAAGGTTGAGGAGTCTCCTCCTCTGGAGAGATTCCAAACTTGCCTGGGATCCATGCTGGGCAACCTGCTGTGGGTGACCCTGCTTTAGCAGGAGTGTTGGAATGGGTTACCTCCAGAGGTGCTTTGCAACCCCCAGCACAGCATCAGCTCGGTTAATTTAGACTCTCTACATCCAAGTTAGATAAAGCCCAGCAGAATACAACACAGCAGTCATGAGTCATATTGAAATGCAGTTATCAAAGTGGCCACAACAGCACGAGTTAAATCCTTCAGCTCCCACCGCTTGGCTCCCTGACAAACCAGTAACTCCCCTGTGTCTTCCAGTGTAACACTGGTTCTGCCATTTGGAGTGGAAAAATACACCTGGCTTCATGTATCTGTCTATGCTGAAAATACCTTTTAGTCTGAGTAATAAATATTTCTGGATGTTTTTCAAAAGAACTACTTAACCAAGACATCATTACATATATTGACTTTGCTCTACTATATATCAAGGTTTTATTTATTGCCCTTTGTGGAAATGGGTCTCACCGAAAAACCCGCTCCAGAAATTCGTTTAAAATGTGGCAAATGTAAACATGCTGTACCTAGCACCTGTCTGCAAACATTATTATTTACACAGCAACTCAGCTCTCAGGCAGATAATCGTTTCCAGAGAACAGTTTTAATGGATTGACTATTTGCAGCTCAGGCTAAATGCCCTCAATGTGTATTGCCCATTTTCCTGACTTCCAGCACTGCACACCTCCTACTTAAAATCAAACTCCAGAGATCACAAGGTATCCACCTACAAAAGAACCCCACCCCATTTCATTCAACTTGTAGTCACAGGAACACACAGTAAGGTTCTCTTAGCAAAGAATGTTGCAAAAATCCCAATTTACTAATATTCACAGAAAGGATAAGAGTTACAGGGTTAGGTTTTATTGGACAAAATAACTGAGTGACTTCATATACTGCCTGGTAACTTCACTGTCTGAGTTCTCAAGGCAATATAACAAAGCCTGCAATACAAAATTTTAACTGTACTAGAAATTACTCTCTACTCATTTACATCTGCATTTTAAAAGTACCATTAACAAGCCCAAGCAACAGGTTTTACTACTTCATCTAGAACATAACATCAGAGCTGCCAGTGGCAACATTTCTTTGCTAGTTTTCAGTACACAGGGTTTTAATTTACAAAAAGAGGTCTAAAAACCCAAATTACTATTATTCATTTATAAATACTCATGTGGATTAAAACAGACAATGAAACCAAACACACAGAAGCAACAGCTTCACAAGGAACATCCTCTATCAAACAAAGCAGAGCCTGAGGTAACAAAAGATGCTGAAGAAAGAATCCTCATCATAGAGCCAGCCAAGTGGAAGAGCTACAATGGGGATTTAAGGCAGCTATATTTGAAAACAGATGCTCCTCGTAGCTACAGCAGAAGTGTTTTCACACATTTCTTGAAGTAGAGAGGACAGAGATTTCAACAAGCCCTAGAGAATGGTGGAAATAATTCTTTGGTCCCCAGAGAAGAGTTGGTGTTCAGCAGGTTTTCCTGAATTTGAAGCCACTGCAATGTGAGCACGAGGCCACACCACAGCAAGCCTCCCAGCACTTACCACTTCTCCAAAGAGCTGCTGCCCCAGGAGTGCCACCTCCCCAGGGCCCAGCTCCCACCCAGTCACCCTGGTGGTTCCCTCTCACCCAAGTTCAGTGGTTTCCACACAAGTGTAAATGCTGTCTGTGTCCACTGTTTGCTTATTTTCCAGGCTCTCCTCTCCTCCATGCCACCAGACTAGCGCCTGGATCTCAGCATCACTTCTAGAGCAAAAAGAAGATCTTCCATGTGCTTCTCAAACACCCACAAAACTCTTCAACCAGGCAGATCTGAAACCCTATTCCAAAATGGCCTGGGAGCAGATCCACAGCTCTGTCCAAAAGGACAACTGCTTGCAACAAAGAGGAAAATAAATGCTCCATGCACCAACCTTTGCGTTACAACCACCCACTGGAAACCAACATAGCAGCATGACCTTCCTCAACTGCTCCACTGGCCCACGAAGGGTGTGTTATGGTTATTAAAAAGCCTTTGGCATAGAAAGATCTAGGAGAACAGGACTGCATGGCTGTAACAGTCAGACCTACTGAGCTAAAGGCTTCTGTGAAGCTTTTTCAAGCAGGTGGACCTACACTGAACTTAATTCCCACATCATCTCCAGTCCTTGATCTCTCACTCCAAGCCCAGTACAAGAAGTATCCGTTTCCCCCTGGGCTTTGCCCTCTTTACCCTTACACACTGCTATTAGTTTACACAAAATTAAGGGGGGGGAGCAAAATCACTACTGATTAAGGATGCAGAGTTTCTAGACATGAGAATAACTCCACTCCACAAGCCCTCCGAGACTGATTTTGAGCTACCTTGCTCAGACTGCACTGGAGCCTTCAGCTGTCATCCACCTCTTACACATCCCTGGGTGAATACTGAGGCTCTTTAAATGCTTCCAGTCATTGCAGTGGGGATAACAAGTTTGGATTGGCAGAGTCATCTCCACATACCCAGTTCTGCTCACGCAACTCCCCCTATGCGGCTTTGGCATAAACAAATCGACTGCCAAACTCTAGTCCTGACAACTGAGGTGCTTCCATGCGTAGGGGTGTTTCTGAAAAGTACCAAAGATGAACCATGACCTCAAAAACACAACAGTTCTCAAGGTAAGTATGGGGCAGCCAAGGCTGTCCATGAAGTGCATGGCCTGAAGGTCCAGTTTCAGTTTGGCTCAAGCAGATTTAAAGCTGGGCTGCTAATAAAAACAGACTGTTCATCTCCAAACCATAATCCGTCTCCTTCCCTCCTTTGTACCAACACACGAATGCCTGCATGGCTAGGAATGAGTCAGATTAGCTTGCTGATCCATTTTAAACCCTCTCCTTCTCAGGGCAGAAGGGTGGATTTTCTTTTGTATCAACTTTGGTATTTACTTGAGCAAGTCTCTGCAGGCACCTAAACCAACAGAAAATTAGCACTACAAAAGAAGTTATTCTTCTGCTATCTCAAACTGGGTAACCATGGATAGACAGGCTTAATGGCACCACAAAGAGGGAACACAGGCTCGAGGAGGAGAGGGAAGAAGCCAGGCAGTCATGCTTCACTCTAAGGAGAGCCTTTCTACTAGAAATCTTGAAACAAAGGAAATAATTGTTATTTAGAAGTTTTCTTTATTTTAGACAACTACCGAAAGATACAAAGATGAGGGGACTGCCACATGTCTCTGACAAGAAGAGGCTGAGAGACCGGGGACTGTTTATCCTGGAGAAGAGACAACTGAGAGGAGATCTGATCAATGCTTACCAATATCCAAAAGGGTGAAGAGCAAGCGGATGGGGACAGACTCTTCTCAGCGGTGCCCAGTGACAGAGCATGGCACAACAGGCACAAACTGGAACACAGGATGTTCCACCTGCACATGTGGGAAAGCTGCTTTCCTATGAGGGTGACCATGCTGACCATGGTTGTGGAGTCTCCCTCTCTGGAAAGATTCCAAACCCACCTAAACAATGCAATCTTGGGTAGTCTGCTCTGCGTGACCCTGCTTTAGCTGAAGGATTGGACTGGACAATCTCCAGAGGTCCCTTTCATTCCCCACTACAATGAAATTCTGTGTGATCTCATGGTTATCTTGCTAACTTTCCTAAACATTTTATTTTCTTCCTAGGAAAGGAGTAAAGGGAAAATAATCACAGCTAGTGACAGCAAAGAACAGGCACACAAATGTGGGAGCATGGAACTCAAGACAGGTAGTTCACATTTCTCAAGGGTAAAGAACTGTTTTCTCTCTTAAATGCAGACTTGTTAAATCCTCTTATTTCTAAAAAGGCTAATGGTGAGTGGGTGTTAAAAATGTCAATTTTGCCATCAACCTACAGACTTCTGTGCCTTAACTGTATGAAAGACCAAGACATGTTGCAAGACCATTAGGCTAAAGTTCATTAATCTGTCCTCTGCTTTTTACCAAAACAAAGGCAGTAATATTTATGAGGCTCTGAAACCTGAAGCAATAGTCAAAGTAGACAAAAAGGCTTTATTTTACAAAAAATACCCAGGGGACACTCAATGCAGTCCAGCTGCATGGGTACACAAACTGAAGTTTAAACCTTTGCTAACAGGTGAAAAGTAAAACTGAACCAAAATGGGTTCACCACAAACTCAGGAGCAACACTTCAAGAGGCACTCCTAAAGCCACCATTACCTATGACACAAATACCCCTTTCACAAAAACACAGTCAGCTGAAAACACAAATCCCACTGCAATTCTGCATCTTAGAAATGTTCCTGTGCAAAATATTTTAAAACTTAAGGTGGGGTGTTTGGGTTTGGGTTTTTTTTTTTTTCCTGTTCACTTGGTTGTTGGTTTTTTTTTTGTAACTTACATAGACAGATTAAATATTTAATCGAAGTAATGGCTATGCCAGGAACACAATCCAGTGCTGTTACTTCTTTTGTCCTCTTTTCTTCCTACTGTATAACATTGCTTCACAGCAAGCAAGAATCCTACTCATTTCAGGCATGATTTATCAGATATCATCAATACACTGGTTGGTTCTAACCCTTCTCACAAGCAGTTATTAAAGCACTTAAGTGATCTATTTGATGCCAAAATCAAATGTTTCTATGCTAATGCAAGAGAAAAAATGAAATTAATGGAAATTTAACTTACTACTGGAGAAGACCCCAGAGTAACTTTACCAGACAAAAACTAACTGTCAAAGAGGGACAAAGAGATTAAAAATCCAGCAGTTTATGTGGGAAATCAAACTACAAATTTGAAAAGCACTTTAAAAATAACATCACAGATACCACCATGCAGAGAGGATGAGAAAAATCTGCTTAAAAATAAAGCATCATTACCCCCCAACCTTTGGTTACCAGAGGAGTAATAGCCCTGGTATTACTCCTGACAGTTTCTCTCTCCAAATCTCTACAATCATTTTCCAGTTAAAGAGAATCCTCCTAAGTACTTCCAGTGGGAGGCAGACTCTGCTTTCCATCTGAATGCAAGGGAATAACCAAAATGGTTTGGATGTTCCATTTTCTACCTGTCATGGTTTTGAAAGAGCAGACAAAATGAGATGCTTTCAAAAAAAAAAAAAAAAAAAAAAAAAATTATATTTGAAAAGATATAGAAAAATTACAGAGAATATACAATAGTCCATGGCAAGCCCTTTAAACCTTCCCCCAACCCAAAACTAATCTAGAATTCCCAGTGCTCCTCTCCTCCCTGCCCCAGCGCCTCTGCCACCCATAGGCCCAAACAAGGTCTCTGGAAGCCACAAACAGGCCCACTCCTTCCACATTTAACAAGATAAGTAGCTCCCACCAGAGACAGCAGGCAGGGGGGGAGAGGAAAGGAGCATGACTTGGCCTTGCCATTACCTTATAGAGGTAGCAGAATTAGAATTATGGGATCGAATAACAATTTTGCACTTTCTTGTGTCCACCCTCTAGACTCCGCTAGTCCCTACAGGATTTTTAACTCTATAGTTCCCAAGCTATGACAATACCACAAAATATAGCCTTCAACCTGCTCTCTCATTTCTGGGAATTCCAAATGCTCAGGAGTGAGCAGGTCTGGTGATTTTTCTTTAAAAATCAGGGCAGATATAGATGTGCTGTTGCTATGCATTCAAAAGGAATTGTGCAATGCATTCCAAAGGAATATGGACACCCACAGCATGATCAAAGCCAGCAAAGTGATGGAGCTGGATGTTTCACCACTTCATCTGAAAGGTCAAACCAATGTAATTGTCAACACACCTTCTCTTCTGAGGGTTAAATGCAATTTCACAGTTCCATTGCTCAGGCTTTGGGGCATTTGGATTTGAGGCTTTAACTTCATTCTGCCCAGTAATGTACAGGGATGTTCTATCAAAAAACTCCACCCTGCAATGCAACTTGGAAGATCCCACAGCAATAGCTGCTTTTCATAAAATCACAGAATGGTTTAGGTTGGAAGGAACCTTGCAAGGCCATCTAATTCGACCTCCCTGCAGTGAGCAGAGACATCCTCAGCTAGAGAAGGTTGTTCAGAGCCCTGTCCAACACGACCTGGAACATTTCCAGGGATGGGGCATCTACCACCTTTCTGGGCAACTTTGTCCAGGATTTCACCATTTTCCACGTAAAAAAACAACATCTTGGTTGTATCTAGGTTGTATTTCCTCTCTTTTACTTTAAAACCATCACTCTTTGTCTTGTCTGCTACAAAGCCTATCCCCATCTTTTTGATAGACCCCTTTACGGACTAAAAGGCCACAATGAGGCCTCTTCTCCAGGCTGAACAACCAATTCCCTTAACCTGTCCTCATAGCAAAGGGGTTCCAACCCTTGGATCATTTTTATGGCGTTCCCCCGACCCACTCTAACAGGTCCACATTTCTCCTGTGCTGAGGACGCTGGACACAGCATTGCAGCTGAGGTCTCACCAGAGCGGAAGGACAGAATCTCCTCCCTCAGCCAGCTGGCAAGTCCCTCTCTGCTTCGGTGGATGTACGTTCAGAAGAGGAGCCAACCCTCTGCTCTGGGCAGTGATAGAATTCATGAGTCTCTCAGACGTGTCCATTAGCTTTCAAGGAGAAACCACTGCTGCCAAATGCAGGTGCATGCTTCAGATTGCATTTTGGGACAGTCACTCTTGACGTAATGAGGAGATCCCCTCAGACACGCAGCAGAACAACAGGAACACAGTTTACAAAAAACATAGACCTAGGAAGCATGGTCTTAAGCCAACGCCTTCCCAAGACCCACTGGGTGTTTCAGACCTCATGAACTGAAGCTCTTTGCAAGGACTATGCAAGACATTTTTTAAGTAGTAGTAGCAGTACATTTCAGAAACAATATAGATGCAGAGAATCACTTGTGGAGCTCTCCCTGAGCACAAATAGAAAGGAAGAAATTAAATTCTGTGAATATGCAATTTTAGTAATCTTACTCCGACGCATTATAAATCTACCCTTGAAATGTAATCTTCTGTTCCTTGTTTAGATGAGTATCTGAAATCCCACCTCTTAAACATGCAGCTTTACAGATGATTACCCTTCACTCCCAAGCTGTTTTAACAGAATTCCAGAGCAGTGGGGGTGCAATCACCCTGCCAAAACAGGGTCACCCACAGGTGATTCCCCAGGATCATGTTGTCCAGGCAGGTTTGAAACCCCTCCAGAGAAAGAGACTCCAGCAATAGTTACAATTAGCTATATTTAAACACTCCAATAGTGCTTCAAAGCACTGACACTGCCTTTCTCCTCTCATTTTTTGGAACCTTACACTGAAAACTTACTTGGCTTATCTCCAGATTTCACAAAGGTTCAAAATCAAACTGTGATTTATAAGACACCAGGAATGCTGCATACAGTAGAAATAGGCTTTAAAAGTTTCCTAGGGATACAAGCATGACATGATACATGCCAAGAGGAACATGCACAGGCCTGTCCACTGGAACATCAGAGTTGGCTAAAACCATTCAGAACTAAGCACTTTATGAAGTCTTTCACAGGTGGCTTCAGCTAGTACTACTTTAATTCCTCCATGCCATCACGGGCAGATGACACTCACTCTGAGCAAGGGGAGTCATCCTAAAGCTTAAGTTACAGAAAGACTAACAGGCCAGTTTACTGAAAACAGCTTTATGCAGTTTTTATTTCTCTTGGCTCCTCTGAAGATCCAGGAAGAGTGGCTATACAGCACTGCCTTTGCTAGTTCCTTCTGTTGCAAAAATAGAGAGTTCAAACTGACTGTTTTCCGAAAAAGCTACTTGATCAAGGTTTTACATCTATACTGCCTGGGGAAATTATTGCTTTGTTCAAAATCTACCACTAGGATTTATTTAAATGCAGCACAAGGATTCCTGCCATGCTCATTTGAGGTATCATCCTGTTTTCTAACCTTCGAAGTCACAGTGCATCAGGGCCACCTCTCTCCATCACATTGCAAACAAAGCAAAGCAGGGTCAGTTACAAACATGTCTAACAACTGCATAACAGTTAACACAAGTATTTATTAAGTTAGAGACCATTTTATGGTATTTGAACAAGCATTACAGCAGCAAGGTCCTCAGGTCCACATCCTCATGTATCACCCTTTAAAATAAAGCTTACAAGGAAATGTGTTGAAAATCAGAGTGCAACACTTAGCAACCACTGGAGAGGACTGGAGAAGATGAAGTTGTGGAGGCAACCAAGTCACAGAAGGCGCCAATTCCAGTCCATACCCCAAAACCAGTACACAAGTACTACATAAAGTGGGAAGGGGCCATAGTACCAACAGCATTCGCAGGAATTCTGGAACTATTCTTAGGCAAAATTATTCTGCTTGTGTCACAGAGATGGTAAGATTAGATTAATGCACATTGACAAGTTGGAAGCCCAAAAGAAGCTATTAAATAAGTTTAGAAGAAAAAAATCTAAATATTTTAACTACTTCATGAGCCTCTAACATTTGAAAAACTTGAATTATACCTCGCACTTAAAAAAAAAAAAAAAAACATGAAAGAATTGTAAAACATTTTAATAATTTTAAGTGACTGTAAAGCTGCCCAGTAGAGAAAGACCTGGTGGTGTCGACTGACAGCTGGACAAATACAAGCCAGCATATGCCCAGGTGACCAAAAGTATCCTGGCTTCTATCTGCAACAGTGTGACAAGCAGCACCAGGGATGTGATTTTACACCTGCACTCAGCACTGGTGAGGCCACACCTTCAGTACAGAGTTCACTTTTGGGGCCTTCACAACAAGGAAGGCATTGAGATGCTAAAGTGGGTCCAGAGAAGGGTCACGAAACTGGTGAAGGGTCTGGAGAACAGTCTTCTGAGGAGTGGCTGCAGTAACTGGGGCTGTTTAGTCTGAAGAAATGGAGGCTGTGAAGGGAGACTCTCACTCTCTACAACTACCCCAAAGTAAGTTGTAGTGTGATGGGTGTTGGTCTCTCTTTCCTAGTAGTAAGTGACAGGATGCAAGGAAATAGCCTCAAGCTGCACCAGAGGAGGTTTAGGTTGGACATTAGAAGAAAATTCTTCACTCAAGGGGTTATCAAATGCCATCGCAGGCTCCTTAGGGAGGTGATTGAATCACCATCCCTGGAGGTGTTTAAAAGACAGAGATGTCTTTTAAGACAAGCATCTTTTCAGAGATGCTAAGGGACAAGGTTTAGCACCAGACTTGGTAGCTTGATAATGGCTGGACTTCATGGTCTTCTCCAACTGAAAAAATTCTATGATTTTATCATGTAATTAAAGCACACAGAATTCCAACCATTCTCAGACTGTACCATAGATGAATGCACATCTACCAACACCTAGGAAAAGCCAGGGCAGCAGATCACTCTGTCCTTTCACACCCTGGACCTGGCCATAACTGTGTATGTAAAAGCAGAACACACAATGTGAGTGGAATTGGTTTTTAATACAAAACTTATTTTCTTGGTAAATGACAGATCTCAGAAAAAAAAAATATAGTTGTCATAATTTATTAATGTCTGTTTAGTTAGCCTTCTTGAGCAAAATACCTCAACATCACCTTCACATACCCTGAAACAGCCTGGGTTTTGTGGCTGGGATACTCACAGCCTTGCTATGCTCAATGGCCATGCAGTTTTGTACCTTTTTCTTGAACATACTGGGTATCATCAGGTTGAGCTATTTCTGTCAATTGTAAGAGGACTAAAAAATCTCCATAAGACTCATCAAGAACGAAAAAAAAAAAAAAAACAAAAAGAATTTACACAGTTCCCAGGACTGCAAAACTGGAAAATATTTTGAAGGCATCTCAAAATTGTCCATGGGGAAAATAATTTCTCTATTCACAGCTTCCCTGGAAAGAGTGTGCAGCAAGTGAATCAGAACAATTAAATTCAGCCTTGGGACTGAACTGCCCAGGCAGTTTATGGACTGACTGATGAGGAAAAGACTGAATCCACATCTTGCCACACAGACAACTGAGGTCCCTGCACCAGCATCAATAGGACCACTGCCTCCCTCCTACGCCTCTGTCCTTACCTCTCTCTTCCTTTATACCTGCCAAACAAATTCTGACAAAATCTGCACATAAAAGAAGATTCATCTCAATAACTACTTCAATCCTGCCCCTTTTCCCCTTCCACCTTTCTCCATACTCACATACTTAAAACACAGATATTCTATTTACCAAACAAATTACACACACCTCTAACTTAAAAACTAACCACAAATGCTCCACTCTGACAGAACAAGCCCATACTGCCTACTGTAGCTGCTCTGAAGTCTTCTAGTTGTGAAGAACCCACATGCAAAATCTTCCCAGGGATAGTGACAGTTTCTCATGTCTCAGGAATCATCTGTAGAGAATGAAGCATGTTCAATACTCTGTCCTGAACAGGACTAAAGCAGAAGAGTCCTTCCTCTAGAGGCAGAAAAATGGAGTTTACATAGTTATCATTTCACAGTATCCTTAGGTGTTTATCACAAGAGGAGAGAATGTTCTGTATGGACAGTAATGTAACACAGTAAATCAACAGTGAACTGGATCTGGCAGTGCTACTGATATTCTGCTGCTTCATCTTCAGGGAGTCAAACGTAATCTTTCTCTATCCATCTTCCCCTCCCAGGTCTCATACTGGTTTCATCTATTGGATATAAGCAGTCAGGGTAAGGATGATATTGTACAGTATCTAAAAAAAAACAAAACAACTAAGCCACAGGTTTCCAATTTTTGAGCATAATGGGAAAGGGCTTGTAGCTTGTTCTTGCTATTTTCCTCCATATGCAGTGAAAATCTGCAAATCGGTAATTTTGAATAATCCCATCCTTCCTGCTTTTCAGGAAATTCACCAACTGGGAAACCAGCTTAATTAACTAGCACACCTTCATAATTAATGAGACTCATAGAAACATGACTTCCCAATGCACATGTGTTGACAAACTGCCAAAGTCTCCTCCCACGGGATCACAGACACCAGGTCAGCACCTTGACTTCCCATGAGCTCCAGGCTCATTCAAGGCCCCAGGAGGACACATGTATGATCCCCAGGATCAGTAGTTTTCAAACACTCATTCTGAATCTATTTTTAAGGTAATACAGAATTGATTTAGATAGATAAATAACTGATTTAGAAGGTAATACAGAATAAGATTTGAGCTTCCTCCAGAAAGCTGCACTTTCCCCCATTTCCCCCTCCAGTCCTGGATTTAGCAATGGCGCCACTCAGGTGTGATTAGGACAGGGCATTCTCCAAGTGATTTCCTTCAACATCCTTAGATCCCACACTGCATCTCAAAGCAGTGTACTAAAACCCTCAAGAGCCCTTCAGTCCTTGCTACCTGGCAAACTGTGATGTAGATCAGCACGCCTCTGGGTAAAGAGCAGTTCTTCCAATCTTAACAGCATAATTAAACAAGGTCCTGCCACTTCAGAGCTGCTTAAACTTGGCTTGACTGCTTGCTGCGCTCCTCCAAGTAAAATAAGTAAACCCCCTGCTGACAGACCACAAGCGGTCCTAAGTAAGCTGGCTCAGAATCTTCCACCATGACTGCTCTGTGGGCAGAAAATAAAGTCACAGAATAATTCAGGTGGGAAAGGGCCTCAACTCAAGGCAGTCACTCATGAGATTGCACCAGCTTCTCCAGGGCTTCATCCAGCTGGATTTTGAAAATGTCCATGGAAGGAGACTGCACAAACTCTCCAGGAAGCAAGTCCAACTGTTTGACTGACCTCATGGTGAAAAACATCTTTGAGACACATGGACCTCACAGACTTCAATTCACACCTGCTGTTTCCTCTTGACCTCCCACTACACATCACTGAAAAGAACCTGACTTCACCCTCTTGAGAACCTTCCCATAGATGCTGGAAGTGCTACCCCATGTCTTCACTTCTCCAGAAAAGAGCAGGCAGTTTCTCTGCCTCTCCTCAAAAAGCAAAGTCTCTGGAGACAACCTTGGTAGCTCTCCAGTGAACTCATCAACATTTCCCTTGTCCTGGAGTACAACTGGATATTGTATTCTGGATGTGGCCTAGCAAGTGCCAAGCAGAAGGGGATAATCACTTCACTTGACCTACTGGCTATGCTCCTCTCAATGCATGTAGCTGCCCACCATGATTCTCAGGACCTCAGCTCCCTAACCAGGCTGGCTTCAAGGTGCTACTTGCACCAGGAAACAGAGTCAGGAAGCCCCCACACTTAACAAGCTATTTAAATGGTAAATTTGCTTAGTAATCAGCAGCAGATGAAATGGATAGAAATCAAAGCCAAGTCTTCTTAGTGTTAATACACCTTATTTAGCAGGACTAAGTCGCATCTTAGGGCCATATTCAGATGGCCTAAATTCCACACAAATCCTTCTGCCTCCTATTTCTTTAGTAGCTGGCTTTCAGGCAGCTCCCCATTCAGTGTCTTACATAAACTCTCTGAATTGCTCTCCAAACCCACCTAGATTTCTACACTGACTGAGAAAAGGGGCTTGAGTGCAATTCAGGCCACCTGAACTTGAGTCTTTTTGGCCTGGGAATACAGCAGCACTGTTCCTTAGGGTTTGTCACCATGGCAGTGTGCAGCAGGTTGTTTATTAGGATAGCTTTCAGTTCAATTAGTCTCTCACTAGGATATATATATATTTTTTTTTTTAAACCATATATGGACTTCTAAACAATTCAGGATTCAGTTCTTCCTGCAACCTTCTGGAAAAGTCATCCATAGCTAGATACATAGCTCTCTCACATGTGCTGTTTCATTCCTGATGTCTTGAGGAGTCATTGCTAAAAAATTGGGATCTAGCGTGATTGCAGCTCAAACCATAAGCAAAGACTTATATGCCTTTATGTGCTCAGGAGGAGCACATCATGCTTCAAGTCAAGCATGAAAACATCACTAGTTTTCCACATACATAATTAGGATCCTCTCAGCAAGAGAGATGGACCAGAGAGACAGGAACCACTCATAATGCTTCTGAGAAGAAGAATCAGGTTCAACACACCACAGCCCTGACATGCCACCTGAGCACATCAACCGTGCTTTTGTTAAAGCCCCAAAGCGCTCCTGAGGCACAGGTATGGATGGCCAAAATGTGGCCACAGCTCTAAGCCAGATCTCTCTCAAAATGTGCAGAAGATACACAACTCTCATAGTGCAGAAGATACACAACTATATACAAGTATACCAAGGCTGAAGTTTATTATCTTACTATTTTGATTAGAACAAGACATTTGGAGATGGCACAACTTTCAGAATCAACTAACAACTTGCTGAGGATCAAGCAAGATATTTTAGAAGTAGATTTGCTTCTCTCACAGAGATTCCGTTTCCTTTAGTAAGAAGCTTGCTTTCCTAACCAGCCATGTTATGCACTTCTGCAAGTCTTGACCACATAGGTCAGCAGATCCACCAGATCCACTCATGTTTTTCAGCTGGCCACCAGAACTCAACACTGAATTCAGACCTACCTCCTGCTTCTGGGGACTATCAATGACAAACATGCTGAAAAACTACAAAGAAAATTAATTCTTCCAGTCACTTATTCCTGAAACATAAATCTAAGTCCACAAGACAAGGAAGAATTACCAAGCTTGACAATGTCTTCCCCTAGTTTTTCAAGCACACAGGACAGGCAAACATAAGATGCAACCTCCCCCACTGCTGCAGTGGGTTACCAGTATAAAGACTTATGAGTGCCCCCAGATGATTATCTTTCTCTAAGGACATAATTAAGACCTGATAAAGCATCTACCATTCCCGACTCTGACTTTTTACCCCCAGGAAAGAAAAGAAGTCATATGCCAGGGCGAACTTCTACACAATGAGCTGCTAAGCCCTGCCTGGAGAAAAATCGTTTCTACAACAGGACATAAGTAAACGAAAATCCCATTAAGTCATTGTGATTTTACTTTGTGCTTATTCTTCACATGACGCTCAGAATAATGTACTAAAACTCCTTAATGTCGACTCAAATATTCTATATGATTTCTATACTACTCTAAATTATTAAGTACAAATAAATGTTGTGTTCTTTAATTGACTTCTAAAAGCACTAAAAATTGTCATTTGGTTTTGCACAAATCCTGTATCAGTGATAGTGCTTTTAAAGTTAGAGAAACTCTATAAACACAAGACTATCACATTTGATGGTAACAAATCCATTTATTAGTACAAAAAAATCCCCCAGATTCTAGAAACTGGTACCTCTAAACAAAATGCAAGACTTTCCGTTTTATAACATAACTATATATCACTTGTTGGACATAATTATTATGTCTAGTGGGTGTCATTTCTTCATTAAGTTAAAAAAAAATATCTAGCAATGCTCATAAACTACCTCATCACTATTTTTACTCAAGTTAACGTTTAATGTTTCTGATGGTTACTGTCTGCTTATTTCCCAAAGATTCTGTACGGGCCCCAAACCGAACCTTCCACTGTTAGGGAACTATGTTAAATAATCCATCAACGCTTGCTCCTCTCTTCACTCCAGACGAAGATGTTTTCTCTGCTATCTTTCCTATGCAAGCCCACGAAGGGAACACGCCCGAACCCCTAGAAATTCTAGTAGGTGAATGCAACTAGCAATCCGGATTGGTCCTCTTTCAGCTGCACCTTCCCCCCTACACACACATGCACATCGTAACCCACACGTTGAGACCGAGGATAACGCCACTTTCGGTGCCAAAACCCCAGATTTAGGATATGCCAGCTCAGACAGCAGTGTTGCGGCGCGTACCGCTCCCCCCACCAACATCCCCGGTGACCGGCTGCGGGGGCCGTGGCCCTAGCCCCTCCCTCAGCCCCGGCCGACCTGGTGCCTCGCAGTATGTTTCTCGACCTCCTCATGCGTTCAGAGACAACACACAAAGAAAAGCGGAAGAAACCGGCGCCGTTAGTGCCTGTTATTTCACTAGTTGGGCTCCCTTCGCGGGTGGCAAGCCTCTCACAGCACTAGGGAGGCCTCCGCGGCGGGACCAGGCGAGGCAACCTGGCTGCCTCTCATCACATACCGGGCTGCTCTCCTCCCACCCCGCCGTGATACTTCAACGCCACCGGAGCCCGGATGACGGCCTCATCCTCATCCCCTGCCGCAGACGCGCCGGGAGGCCGCGCCACCCCGCCCCGGGAGGCCCGTTCCGGCGGTCCTGCAGCTCAGCGGCAAAATGCCACGCAGTCCCGAACTCACCGAGCCCTGCACGGTGCGGGTGGCCACTACCCTCCTCGGCTCGACCGCTCCCGCCGGCGCGGCCCAAGTGCGCGCCACCGGCCCCGCCGCTGCCACTNCGGCGCCTCCTGATTGGCCAGAGCAGGGTGGCGCGCGGGGCCGGGCTCGTGAGGAATGGCCGGGGGGCGGAGCCCGCCCCAGAGCGGGGTTACTACAGGTCACCGCGGCGGGGGGCGGGGCTGGGCTGCGGAGAGGGGCGGGGCGGAGGAGGGCCTGTTCCGGGCCCTTGACGCGTCCCCTGCTGTGCTGCAGCCTCCCTACGCATGCGCGCTCGCCCTCCGGCCATTTCCCGCCGTGGCCGCAGCAGGGGCTGCGGGTGTCACTGTGAACGCGGACCAGTTGCGGCGTGGTCTTGGGGACCGGGCACGGCCAGCCCTGAGGCGGGGGCTGCCGGGATCGCCGCAATTAGCCATCACGCAGTGTCCTGCCCTAGTCTGTGTCTGTTTATTAAAAAGCCTGTTAATTACCCCTGGTGCACTGTAAATTTAATTACGTCGGCAAGGGCTTCGGCTGCGGTGGATAACTGCGTCAGTGTGGTGTTCATTGTGCCTTAGGTGCAGGAATATGCTCTGTTACCTGCTTCCGGCTGGGGCCCTCCTAACACGATAATAAAGGTAGTTTTTGACATGATTAAAGTCACTTCTGCAGAGTGTTGAACTTACGGAGCTCTTGAAGAGTCAGTTGGAGCACCTCGCTTTGGGAGCGCATATGCTGAAATGGGGACAACAAATGAACAGCACAACCCCTGAACAGGGACGGCACACAAGCCCATCAACTGTTCAGTATTTATTTCAGCACAAGGAAGACCTTTTGGAGCAGGGTCCAGAGGAGGCCAGGAAAAAATACCTGGAGGCTGGAACTGTGCTGTGACTGCAAACTGAGAAAGTTGAGGTTGTTGAGCCTGGAGAAGAGAAGGCTCCTGCTAGACCTTGCGGCCTTTCGGTATTTAAAGGGAATCTGTAAGAAAGCTGGGGACAGACTTTTAGCAGGGTCTGTTGTGACAGGGCAGGAGGTAATGGCAATCCAGACAGGTTCTTCTTTCAGGAGAGATGCAAGTTAGATGTAATCAAGGCATATTTTTATACTGAGAGTGATGAGACACTGGCCCAGGTTGCCCAGAAAGGTGGCAGATGCCACATACCTAGAAATGTTCCTGATTAGGTTGGAGTGGGATCTGGATAACCTGATTCACTTGAAGGTGTCCCTGGGGTTGGACTACATGACCTTTAAGTGCTCTTTCAACCCAAAACATTCTGAGATTCACAATAACAGTGGTCTCAGCTGGCTAGAGGTCTACATCTGGACTGGACCTCATTCTCACCACAGGTGTTGGGCAGCTGTGGAGAACATAAGCCATAGGGTGGCAACCAGAGAGAGCTTGTCCCTATCTTTGCATACTGGAAGAGCTGTACTCCTCTGCCTGCATTGCTGCTCAGGTCACAATTTTAAAATCCACAGCTTTGCAAGAACTTCTGAGGCGTAGAAATTTTCATGTAGACATGAGGTGGAACTCTTTCACAGTGAGGGTGACAGAACACTGCACCAGGCTGCCCAGGGGAGTTGCGGAGTCTCCCTCTCTGGAGATATTCAAAGCCTGCCTGGACATGTTCCTGTGTGATCTGGTGTAGGTGATCCTGCTCTGGCAGAGAGGTTGGACTGGATGATCTTTTGAGGTTCTTTCCAGCCCCTGACATTCTGTGATTCTGTGATTCAGTGTTTGAGGCTGAGGTTAGGATTTGACTGAGTTTGAGGTTTTAAATGAAGGTGCCATTAGTGGCAGTTGCTGCAGAGTTTGTGACGTGGGTTTCTGCTGGCAGACCTGAACAGAGATCACTCATTACACATTGACTGTCATCAAGGCTGGCATCTCTTGGAGCACGTTTTGCTTCATACCACTGGAGGCTAGGTTCCTATTTAACTATCACCAAAGACCTCTTTTATCACTATTGACTCATGCAGATCATGCAACTGTTCCTCTAGAATTAAAGGTTTTAATTTAACCAGTGTAATAGGATACCGAAAGACAAACTAAGCAAGCACCTACCAAAGATAAACAAAATAAAAACAACAAATGGGATGAAGGTTCCAAAGCCCAGAAGAAGGATTTAATTACAGTAGGCTACGTGGTTCTGTCTGCAGCGGTTGCCCCAAGGGTTAGGTTTATGTTCCTCAGTTTGTGCAGGTCTCCTGTCCCACAGCCCAGTGATCCGAGCTGCACAGCCTGGTGACAGGGAGAGCAGGGCTCCAGTGCTAAGGGCCACAGCCTGCACACAACCCCACCTACAGATCATCTGCCAGAGAGTTTCTCAGTGCCATTTATAAGCTACACAGCTGCTTCCACACATGGCATGTGTCCCGTGCATAGCCCTTCCTCCTTTCATCTCGCAGGTAACAGTGTTTCAGAGGAAGAAGAGTTGTTGGCATCTGTGGTCATCTGCAGAGTCTTGGAATGGCAAGGGACAGACTGACCCTGCATAAAGCAAATTATCAGGGTACAAATTTCAAAGACCAAGTAAGTCAATCCCTCAGCTACAGGAAAAAATGTTTCCAGAGTGTTTAGAAATGGAACTGACAGTTCTGAAAAGCAGGAAAACATTATCCCGAGGAGTTTTATGAGCTGCAGGTCATGAGCTACTCATGCAAAAGCAATGCTAACTGAAATATGGGTAGGAGTAGGTAGAGGCTATATTTAAAGCAGCTTTGCACTCACAGGAAAAAGTGAAAAAGGATAGGCAGACTCAGGAAGAGAAAAAGCTCATTTTGCAAAGGTGGGAAGTATGGGTGGTTGTGCTACAGGATTCCTTAGCCCAAAGGAAAGCAGCCCCAGATTTGTGCCATGCAATCTCTTGCATCTCATTCAAGGCAAGGAAAGTTCAGGATAAAAACCACTAAAGTGATTTTCATAGAGGAAGATGGGAGATAAAGCACTTGGCAGTGCAGAGCTCATCTGCTCTGCATCAGATCTCCTTACTCCCCACACAAGCATGAGTGACCAAGAAATAGAATGTCTTGGGAAAAGCCTCAATTTGAGATATGCATGGAATCCACAACCTGAAATTAAATGTAACTGCTAGATCTGACTACTACTGAGTTTTATGACCATAAGATTACTAAGAAACTTTAACTCCAAAAAGGGATTTGTTGTAGGCTATTTCATCCTTACCTTTACTACAGGGTGCATGGGTGAACATGTTTTCAGATTGCTTCTGAGTTATTCAAAATCCAAAAAGTAACTGCAACTATCTCTATTTACTCCACATAGATACAACTCTTGACTGTATCTCTCGCAGTCTTGGTAAATGAGGAGTTTGTGATGACCTCACCACTCCAGCAAGGTGGTTTTGAAACATTTTAAAGCTTTTGATGTGATGTCTCCCAGTTTGCCCTGACTTCATCTGGAGTGAGGTAACACATTCCTTACCCAAGCAAGTACTCCATGCTTGTTACAAGCTTCTTACAGACACCAAAGCTAAAGGGCTTTCATTGCCCTGCAAATACAAACTGACCAAAAGTCCACCAAGATTTTCCTGTGTGTGAGACTGCACATTGGGCATTCATCACAAAGTGTTTATCTCCCAAAAAGCTGTCCTGCATTCCATATCTCAGGATCATTTAAACAGGAGTAAGCCATTCACAGAATTACATAATTGCAGTATGGTGGGGGTTGGAAGGGGCCTCTGGAGACCATCTAGTCCAGCAGCCTTGCTGGCTTCTGGTGAACTTGTTGCCCACCAGCACTCCCAGGTCCTTCTTCACAGAGCTGCTTTACAGCAGATTAACTAACCCCTAACCTATACTGGTATATGGAGCCCTGAATGTTTCCCATGCCTGAATACCATGACTTCACTCCTGCCTTGTGCTAGTTTTGCCTTTCAGTGTAGAATCTAAATAAGCTACTATATGTGCTGGAGCATGGGACAGGGCTGCCCGGAGAGGTTGTGGAGTCTCTTACTCCAGAGAGTTTCCAAACAGACATTGTGATCCTGGGTAACCTGCTCTGCGTGACTCTGCTTTAGCAGGGAGGTTGGACCAGATAATCCCCAGAGGTCCCTTCCAACCCCCACCACTCTGGGATTCTGTAATACTAACTACATTCCTGTATTCATAAATGCTTGGTTTGTATTCTGTTTTCATTTCCAGAAGGAAAAGCTCATAAACTGCTCTCACTTTCCCTGCTGAAAAGTTTCAGTCATCCAGTCATGGGTAAAAACCCCACTGCCATATGTTTTGATCAGCAGCAGCAGCAAATGAATAGCTAGTAGTAAGTAGGAGGGAAGGTGGCAAGTGAGCTTATGAAGTACAACCAGCTGACTCATCAGGAGAGGGAACAGAAAGCCAATGTTATATTTGGTCAGTTCTAACTTATTAATACAAACAAAAGCACAAGCTGCACTGAAAGAAGAGAGTCTGTGAATGGGTAAATGTGCATGGAAGGCTGGCATTAATCTTTGATGAGCTGCCTGCTGATACCCAGGAAGAAGCTAGACAGGGGAAAAAAAAACCCAGCAGTGTCACAGCTAGAAAAGATGTGAGAGCTTTTAGCTAAAAAGCCCTAGAGGGACACAAAATTAAGTGCTTCAGGAAGGTGCATGTGGTTAAACCGAAACTGGACTTACTGTGTGAAATAACAGCAATGATTAAGAAGGGCTAGGGCAGAGCTCATGGTCTGGGTGGAATATATCTCATTGTAGCCTTGAACTTGTGAAAAATAAATGACTCTATAATTAGCAGGCTTTCTCCATGACTCATTAAATAATTGAACACTACAAGTTAATAGTCTTACTCTAAACAAATTTTAGCTAAACAGAAAATGGCATTTCTAAACCATTCCCTTAGAACTTATTTTCCGTTAGCTACAAATGACTGGTTCAACAAAAGGACTCATACCCTTTGATATTTAACTTAAACAACTAAGCTAGCATTGTAATCTTCTATTGCCAAAGCTATCCTGGTGGTGTAGCATTTTCAAATGCCCTCTGAAATGGAGAGAAGGCTGCGCTAACGCTGCAGGATCTGGGAGAACTAGCTGGGGTGAGTGTGCTAGCAGCAGAAGCAGCTTGAGTTCCCAAAGCCATCATGCCCAGAACTGTTCATTGTGAGGTGTTGTTTTAAAAGGCATGGTTTCAACACTAAATAGTCTCCATGGACCTATTAGTACATTTGTGTCCAGTTCTAGGTTCCCCAGTTCAAGAGAGGTAGGGAACTGCTGGAGAGGGTCCGACAGAGACTACAAAGATGCTGAGGTGACTGGGGGATATCTCTGATGAGGAAAGGCTGAGACAAGTGAGGCTGTTTAGCCTGGAGGAGAGAAAGACTGAGAAGGAATCTTATCAGTGCTTATCAATATCTAAAGGGCAGGGTGCAAGAGGATGGGGTCAGAAGGTTTACAGTGGTGCCCAGAACAGAACAAGGGGCAACAGGCACAAACTGGAACCCAGAAGGTTCCATCTGAAAAGGAGGAAAAACTGCTTTCCTGTGTGGGTGCCAGAGCCCTGGGCTAGGCTGACACAAGAGTCTTCTCTGGAAAGATTCCACACCCACCTGGACATTGTGATCCTGGGTAACCTGCTCTGGGTGGCTCTGCCTTAACAAGGGGTTGAACTAGATGATCTCCAGAGGTCCCTTTCAACCCCCACCATGCTGGGATTCTGCGACTCATTTTTTTCTGTGAAGCTTTTTGTTTCCAAGTAAAGGAACAAATGAGTAAATTACTGAGATTAAATTGGAAAGCAGCAACCTCTGTCAGTGTGCCCCAAATGATTAATTATTTAGTAGAACATGTGGTAATATGGTCATGCCCAGAGTCACTGTTCACAAAGGGAGATTGATGGTGTTAATAATAAGATGATTGAGGTGATAGTGTAAAATTTATCATCACTTGACACAGTTCAGCTTTGTTAATGCTTGAGGAGTACTTTACATTCTTCACTTGTATTTTCTCATACCACAGATACTGTGATAAATCAGAATGCCATTCAGGTATTAATAATATGACAGCCCCACCAAGATAAGAGAAAGAATGTAGATGGCTTAGGATGTGTAAAAGAGGCTGCAGTGGACTCTTTGCCACACCGCTGCACCCTGGAACCACTACGCCATAGGAGATTGCATTACCCACGGAGAATCAGAGGCAAGATTAAAAATAGAATGTATTTCTGCTCAAAAGCTGCCTGTCATTTTCTAGGCCAGTGCAACATTACAGTGGAGCTGCCAGCATCAAAGGCAGCCAAGAGGAATCAAAAGCATCACACAATGAACACTGGCTCCAGCCTGCAGGGAAAAGGTGATCCCTGTGGGCTCCAATGACAGCAATAAGTGACCAATGTCTTACAGCACAATTTGATCATCAGATGGACCATAATATGCCCACAGCTACCCAGGATGGGCTCCCTAGCGTGATGCCATGTGCCCAGGTGTCATTTCACAGGCATGGGCCCAGGCCACTGACATCCTTCCAGCCTAGGCTTTCCAGCGCACAGAGCTGATTTAAGGTTGATTCTGCATTAAAGTAGCACTGGCCAGAAAGCCTTTCTGGGTTTCAGACCACCCTAGCGAGACTCACTGTGTTTGTTACCCTGTGTGCACCTGGTATTTGTGAATATTCACTTCCCAGAACAGGCTTGCTTTCTTCTGCTAATCTGAATATATAAATCCAGTAAAGAAGTACTGTTACAGGTAGAACCAGTAGTTATGAACCCTGTAATGCAACAGTGAGTGGCTAAAACAATCCACAAACACTTTCCTTCTGTAGCAGGTGAAGGCTGCAAAGACTCTGATACTTTGCTTTTGTTTAATAGATGTTGTTCAGCCAATTACTTTGCAAGGTTTCCATTAAACAAAAACATTTCTCTTCAGAGGTCAGCCAGGAAACAAATGTGGCCAGGGGTTTCCAGTTAAGGCTCTTATATAAGTCAGGTGTTTGGAGTTGAAAAAAAATTGAGGTAAACTACCAAATGCTTGGCATTTGGGGTAACACTATGACTTTATGAGGTCCCCAAATGTACCCTAGTTCTGGGAAAACATCTCACATTTATCCTATCTCCTGTGCAAATCACATTCATGGTGGGACTTCTTCCTCACATGTGTAGTGTACTTTTTTACTTTTGTCTTGGGAGGGTCTAAGGCTGTGTAATAATTCCATGAAAGAAGTCACTTATCTGTGTAACATTACTTCTAAATGTTTAAGTCATAGAATCATAGAATCAGGGTTAGAAGGGACCACAAGGATCATCTAGTTCCAACCCCACTGCTGTCATCAGGGACATCTTCAGCCAGATCAAGCTGCTTAGAGCCCCAAACACCCGGACCTGGAATGGTTCTGGGGATGAGGCATCTGCCACCCCTCTAAGCAACCTCAACCAGTGTCTCACTACTCTCAATGTAAAAAAGTTGTTCCTTTTATGTAGTCAAAATCTCCCCTCTTTAAGTTTAAAAACATCAACCTTTATCCTGTTCTGTTAAAATACCTGTCTCCATCTTTCTTACTGACTGCAATAAGCTACTCCTGGAGCCTTCTCCAGGCAAAACACCCAACTCTCTCAGCCTGTCCTCACAGAAAAGGGGTTCCAGCCCTCAGATTGTTTCTGTGGCCTCCTCTGGACCTGCTCTGGCAGATCCACGTCAGCCCTGTGCTGGAGACTCCAGGGCTGGACACAGCTCTGCAGGTGGTGTCTCACCAGAGTGGAGCAGAGAGGCAAAATCTCCTCCCTTGACTGCTGGCCACACTGCTGCTGCTGCAGCATGGCAGATGGTTGGTTTCTGGGCTGTGAGTGCACTTTACTGGCTCATGTCCAGCTTTTCATGCAGCAGTCTGAGAATTCTAGCCATCAGGAAAAGTTCTAAGCTGAGAAGCAGAAAGAAAGTGAATTAATGCATTTTCTTCCTCTGGTATATTAGCTGAAAATAAGTAATAATGATGCTTCAAAGCAGATTAAATTTCTGTCGTAAAATAGTCACTAAGTGTAGCAGTACTGAATTAACTTATACTGAACTTGGTTATACTGGACATTAATACAGAATTATAAAGGTAGGAATGAAAGGATTCAGAGTCTTGCCAAAAATATGAAGAGTGCCATGAAGTCATTCAAACAGTAGATGCAAATTCAGCAGATGAACCTCTTAACTGTGGACGAGTCATCAAAAAATAAGGGTGAATTCTGTATACAAACAGGCGGTTGGGTTTAAAGATGCAGAGGGGTGGTGCTGAGAGACATGGTTCAGCACTAGACTTGGTAGAGTTAGGTGATGTTTGGACTTGATGATCTTAAAGGTCTTTTCCAACTGAAATGATTCTGTGATTCCACGAGGCAAAACTATAGAATCCATCTTTGAAAAGAAAGCCATTGCAGAAAGTCTCAGATCTGGTGTGGAAAAGCCGTGTGGTTTGTGACTCATAGCCACCAAGATGCTATCACAGAAGGGTGGGGTGGTAAATACATTCTATCCTGGATTATAAAAGCATGTTAGAAACCATATAGAAGTGAGGACTCACAGTAACAAGCAACATCAGAACATATAAAGAGAATAAAAGGGAAATATACAAAGAATAAAAGCAGGAGAATTGAAGAGAAAGATCTCATTCAAGATTTCATAGCTGAATGTGCAATAACACAAATAGGATTTTGTAATACTCCTACATCTTGGCATTGTTCTGAAGTGACTCTATGAAAGAATAAATAACTGAAGTCAGTGTGATTACAGAATCCCAGCATGGCACAGGTTGGAAGGGACCTCTGGACATCATCTAGTCCAACTCCTCTGCTTAAATAGGGTCACCTAGAGTAGGGTGTCCAGGATTGCAGCAAGGCGTCTTTGTAATCTTACCAGAGAAGGAAGTGCCACAACCTCTCTGGGAAGCCTGGTCCAGGGTTCTATCACCATCACAGGAAAGAAGATTTTCCTCATGTTCAGATGGAACATTCTAGGTTCCATTTTGTGTTCATTACCTCTTGTCCTGTTCCTGGGCACCACAGAAAAGGGTCTGGCCTCATCCTCTTGCCCTCTGCCCTTTATATATTAACAAGCCTTGAGAAGATGCCCTCTTGGTCTTCTCCAGGTGAAATAGCCCCAGGTCTCTCAGCCTTTCCATGTGCAGAAATGTCCTAGGCCCTCATCCTTTTTATAGCCTCCAATGGACTCTTTCTGTTCCCTGTCTCTCTTGATCTGGGGAGCCCATAACTGGACACAGTAGTCCAGATATGGCTCATTAGGGCAGAGTTGAGGGGCAGGAGAACCTCCCAACACCAGCTGGCCACACTCTTCTTAATGCATCCCAGGACACCATTTGCCTTCTTGGCCAAAGGAACACATTACTGGCTCATAGGGAACTTCTTGTCCAACAGCACTTCCAGGTCCTTCTTTGTGGACCTGCTTTCCAGCAGGCCAACCCCTAACCTGTCGTTGTGGTACGTCTACATATGCCTGAACATGTCCTGGCTTGCCCAGACATGTTCCTCTGCTACCCCACCTTTTATGCTGGGAGAAGCAACCACAGAAAGGGAAAACAAAAGCCCTGTCTTCACCTAATATGGTCAGGCCTGGCTAACTGCCATTCTGATTGGCTGTCCTGTGTCCAAAAGCCCATTAATCTCAGGCATACATTGATAAAATGAGACTAGCAGGTAACAGGAGGTTCCTCTGCCATTGTATTCATGCCTGTTGCTACTGCCATTGTTTTCTTCTGCGTGCTCTTGGTGTTGCCGTCTCATTGCATCCTGCCTACCCCTCTGCAAGTTTCCAGCTATCAGGAGTCAAGAGGAACCAGGTCAGAGACTGTGCTATACTCCCAGCTTCCTGAGAAAAGAGTCCGGGGGAGCTCCAAAGCCTCTAAAGACTCTGAAAACAATGACAGCAACCCCTCCACATGCTTTGGGCACTGATATTCTAAAGCAGCCCCGGAAATCTGGAGAGACTACTTTGTGAGTAAACACTCAAAAGCCTCTTAGAAAATCTCCAGCAAGATGCTGTAAATTCTTAGGTGAATTTGAGTACCTTCTGCCTTAGCATCAGAGAGAGGCCTCTCAAGCCCCCAGGTGGGCAAGAGGTGTAAAGAAGCTAAGAATCTCTTTCCAGTTTCAAGTTTAATATTTGTTACATTGTTGCTAGTAATGTTTCTTAAGTGTTCCAGATTCCCTGTTTATCTACCTCTCTATAATGTTTTCATGACCATGCAAAGAACCAATTATTATTAAAAATACTGGTTGGTAGCAGGTTCCTCAATAACAAAATGAATAATCTATATTAATCTTCAAAATCATATCTCACATTCACATCCAACTGTTACACCTGTACAGGTGCAGAGAGTTATTCCTCTCCAGGTGTTGGACTCTACGCACTGTTCGTGGCCATCTCTTTGTTGATTAAAGTGATTCAGCACTCAAGGTTCAGATCTAGGTTGGTCTGGGCTTAGAGGAAATAGGCCAGTGGTCTCTGGAGTGCATGGTGCATGCATCCTCACCTGACACAGGAAAGGGTTGAGGATTAGCAGGATTAAGATTAAGGGAGACAGTTCATGTGCAAGGAAGACTACAACTAGGCTTGCTTAACAACATACACAGAAGACATCTCTATACCGTGATCTGCCTTGCTGCAAAACAGCTAATGGACCATATCCCCTCAAAACTTACCACTCCTCTGGTATTTTAAAGACAAGGGCAATTCTAACAAATGAAAGTAGAATATGTGCAAATGTATCTAAAAATGAAGAACAACAAGTATTTGTATTCGCAGTGAATATTTTTAAGGGATTATTCCCCTAAAACCCTACTACTTTTGCAGGAGAACACTGGTCTCATCCTGGAAGGGTGATTTGGCTATAACATTAGCAGTATTTCCTCCTGAATACTCTGTTCTGGAGATAACCCATGCCAAGAAATTCTAACCCCAGTTCAAATATCCATTGCCTCTATCCACAAGACCAGGAACACAAATTACCCTCTCCAGCTACCATTCACTCACAAAATACACTTGGAGTTGGTCTTTGTTGGCCAGTGAAGTCTGAGTACTCATACATACTGTACACACTTGTACTCAGCACATATTCTCACTTGGTGTGGACAAGGATCATTACATTCCTGTGCAACCAACATCACCATAGTGCAGGTATTCAGAGACCTCCTATAAACCAAAAAATACATAGGTTTAATACACAAAGCTTTCACATTTATGCCAGCCTGGGATAAACTGAACATACTGGAGCTAGTTTCTGTGAAATGTTTAAATGGTACCCTCACTGTGTTGAGTGTCATTTGGTCTGCTTTTAAAGGCATTTTGTGTAATTTGTTTTTCTAGCTGAGCCCAAAGCCTGCAATTTTAAATCAGTGATTAGCATGTCTCACCAAGGTTCTCACATTACCTGTTTTGCTGCTGGGAGCTGTGTGTCCTGAGAGCTCAGGTGCAGGTACTGACTCAGCTCTCTTTTCTGCCAGAGCAGGATGTAAACACAGACAACCTTGGCTTGTAGCAGGGTATTGCTGTGTACCATAGGAGGGGTTGGCAATGATCACTTCTTATGTGAACAAGGAGAAATGAGCTCTGCTTTCTGGAAGCCAAAACCATGTTATTAATTCTTAGACAATATGCATAGTTGTAAAATCCTGGGCATGATAAAAAACAAGTTACCATACACTTCAAGTGCCAGTCAACCTCTTATGTTAAGTTAGAGTTTCATGGCATATGAGTTTCTTGTTAGGAATGTCTGCACACTATGGCAGTGGGTTAGTGGACAGTGTCATTAGAGCACTTTTTGCTCAAGTTTTTAAATTTGTAACTGACAACCAAACTGCTCTGGTGAGACTGGAACTATGTAAATCATAGAATTAGTTAGGCTGGAAAAGACCTTTAAGATCGTCAAGTCAAATCATTAAGCCAGCACTGTCAGGTACACAGTAAACCATATCCTTCAGCACCATATCTACACATCTTTTAAATTCCTCCAGGGATGGTGACTCCACTACTGACCCGGGGAGCCTGTTCCAGGCCTAGACAATGCTTTTGGGGAAGAAATTGTCTCTTAACGTCCAGCCTAAACCTTACCTGGTACAACTTGAGGCTGTTTCTTCTCATCAAGTCTCTTGCAGCATGGGAAAAGAGAACAACCCCCACCTCACTCCAGTCTCCTTTCAGGCAGTTGTAGAGTGAGAAGCTATTCCCTGAACCTCCTTTTCTCCAGACTGAACAAGCCCAGTTCCTTCAGCCATTCCTTGAAAGATTCACCAGCTTCACTGTCCTTCTCTGGACATGCTCCAGCACCTCAGTGTCCTTCTTGTAATGTAAGGTCCCAGACAGAGTCCAGTATTTGAAATGTGGCCTCACCAGTGCTGAATATAGTGGCACTTCTCTAGTGCTGCTGGCTACACTATTGCTAATCCAAGCCAGGATGCCTTTGGCCCTCTTGGCCACCTGGGCACACGCTGGCTCATGTTCATCTGGCTGCCAACCAGAACTCCAAGTGCTTTTCCACCAAACGGTTTCCAGCCACTCTGCCCTAAGCCTGTAGCATTCATGAAGTTGTTGTAACCCAGGTGGAGGACCCAGCACATGCCTTGTTGAACCCCATCCCGCTGGCATTGACCCACTGATCCAACCTGTCCAAATCCCTCTGTAGACCCTCCCCATCCTCAAGCAGATCAACAACAGAAGTCATCTGCAAAGCAACCGAGTGCCTTTGATCCCCTCATCCACATCATTGATGAAGATGCTAAAGAGCTCCGGTACCGAGCCCTGGTGAACACCACTATTGACGCATAAAAGTAGCAGTGAATAATGAATGTATTTACTGAAATATCTATAGTCAGAGTGTGAAATGTGGATACCTCTAGGATATGGTCAGGTAGAATAACTGTCATTAAGTATCACCTGCTTTTTACTCACTGAGGCAAAGCGATACAAGCCACTGAGAACTAACATTTATTAAGGAACTTATTTTAGAAAGCTCCTTATTTTTCCTGTGCTAGGGATACCAGATTTTACATCAATATCAATTTTGCTCTAACTATATCAAAGAACAAAACTGGAAAAAAAGATGTTTAACTGAGACTTCTTTAACGGTTTTTGACATCAAATAATGAAGCCCTTTATACTTTTTTTTATGACTCTGTCTCCTCCTTCAATGGTAATGATCAACATCACAGCTGTTATGTCATGAAAAGAGCAGTTATTTTTCAAGGCAGATAAAAATCCTCACAGTTTGATTGCAGCAGTTGATTAGTACTATTCTGCACATACACAAAAAAGGCACACAGTGTGGAACAGACTACACCCCATCACACTCATGTAATGCTATGATACAGTATACAGTAATAGCTTTTGCTTGGAGGACTTCTGAATAGCCACACACCTAAGGTACCAAATAATTTCTTGGGCTGTTGAGAAATTCCCCAAGTACTGCTAGCCCTCACAGTCAGCCTATGGCTTCCCCAGGTCCCATTTATCAGAATCGAGTACAAAAGCAAAAATGAATCTTCACCTAAATAATCCCCAGCAAATAAGACATCAGTGCTTGTGTAAACAAAGCCTGACATCTTGAGAGGCTCCGAATCCAGAATGCAAAGGATGCAATCTCAAATTTGCTGATTAGTATTAATGTCCATTTAATATTAACTTACTTAAGGTTTTCTGTGGTGCATTTGGAACAAAAACTTAGACATACAGCATGGCTTTGTGCCTACAGATCCCAGGCCTTGATTTAAGAAATGTGTATATATGCTATGATATCATGGGAATTAGCTAACCTAAATCCCCCAAGAAATCATGCTTGAAGTGCCAGCTGCAGAACAGCTTAGCTGTGCCCAGCTGTGCAGGCAGGCAGGACACCTGCCACTTGTGTTTCAAGAAGGTATGGTTTTTCAGGAGGCTAACGCATAATCCTCCTGGTGAGCTTTTAGGTTCCCTGAAACTTCCATTTTTTCCCTTCCTGCAAGAACTGTGGTGCTTGTGGTGCTTATCTGGAACATAACTCACATATTGCTACTCAGCTTCAGTTACATCAAATTGCTCAGAGCCCAGTCCAACCTGACCTGCAGTGGTTCCAGGAATAGGGCATCTAGCACTTCTCTGAACAACCTGGGCCAGTGTCTCACCACCCTCAATTTTAACTTTCTTGCTTCTATCTAGTCTGAATCTTTCCTCTTTTTGTTTAAAACCATCACCCCTTGTCCTGCCACAACGGGCCCTGCTAAAAAGTCTGTCCCCATCTTTCTTACATGCTCCTTTAAGTACCCAAAGGCAGCAATAATGTCTCCTCAGAGCCTTTTCTCCTCAGCTTATTCCCTGAGAGAAAATACACAAACACTTCAACAAAAATGCCTTCTGCTCTCCATCATCTTCATCACTTGTTGTGGAACATGGAACAGAGCCCTTGATCTCACAGCAGTTGCACTACACTAGGATTAAAGTTTAGAAGCTGTCAAGTGAGCACAGGAGGTTCCAGCCACGAGGAAAAGGCCTTTTCATACTTGAAAAACAGTGTGCATACTTCTGCTGCCAGGTAACTACAAACATAGTTATGGTTAGACACATGATGATGAGTAACAAGGATATGGATTACTAGCTCTTGAGTGCACAGAGATGTGTTCACACCATCCAAAGCGCTGACACTGCCAGGATTCATCACTCACTTTTAGTGACACCTCCTACTACATGCTTTTATTTTTCCACCAGGAGCTAAAATTTCCATGTGACACCATGGGTGTCCTGAAATGACAAACAAGTGGTTATCCACAGAAAACTGGAGATCAGAAGCAATGCTAAGTACATGCTTCTGTATCTCACCTCATCAGCAGTATTAACCTCTCTTCATGCCAGGTTTAATGATCACATCTCAGCAGCTGTGCTGCTTGATGAACTGGTGGCATAGGAAGTTTCATTTAAACATGAGGAGGAATTCTTTCACAATGAGGGTGACAGAACACTGGAACAGGCTGCCCAGGATGGGTTATGGAGTCTCCATCTCTGGAGATACTCAAAACCCACCTGGATGTGTTCCTGTGTGATCTGGTATAGGTGATCTTGCTTTGGCGGGGGGGTTGGACTGGATGATCTTTTGAGGTAATTTCCAGTCCCTGACATTCTGTGGTTCTGTGGCACACCACTTGTGCTGCAATGAGACAGGAAGGAAAGTTCAAACAGTCCATTTCCCTAGCTCTTGATGGCTCAGAGCACCTCTTGCTGATGGTTTTCTTCGGCCTCTGATGTCATTCTTGGTGGTAATCTTAGGATTGATGCAGGACAGTTCTCATTGGGGTCAGTGGAGACACTGCTGCTCTCCAAAGCCAGTTATTTTAAGTCACATCTAAACAAGGAATTATCAGCTTAAGACTAGCCTTTCTCCCCTGCAGCAGCTCAACTATATGCCATGCTGGGTAACTAAAAAGCAAAATTTGATCCCACTCACTGGAGCCAGGCTCCTTTTGGCTTCCGTGGGTGTTGGTTTCTGCTGAAGGGAAGAATTCACAGCCTGGCTGTAGGTATGTGGGAGGGTGAGGTTCATGGCCTTCTTGCATGGCTGGATAACAGCCACTGA
This sequence comes from Psilopogon haemacephalus, assembly GCA_013396835.1. Taxonomy (NCBI): domain Eukaryota; kingdom Metazoa; phylum Chordata; class Aves; order Piciformes; family Megalaimidae; genus Psilopogon; species Psilopogon haemacephalus. The sequence continues at coordinate 430,680 of VWZI01022754.1, forward strand.
GGCACAGCCACCTCATTTCAGACACTTCTCTGTGTGCTAATTGCTGACATCCTGGCCTGCAGGAGGGGGTGACCACACCAGTTCCTCTACCATTTGCCTGGAGCTACCTTGCTTTCTGGTGATGTTTGTCTTCTCTCTAGAGAATAATGCAATAGCATCACAAAATGGTTTGGGTTGGAAGGGACCTTTAAAGGTCGCCTAACTCCACTGCCTTTGCATTCAGGAGGGATATCTTCGACTACAGCAGGTCACTCAGAGCCCTGTCCAACCTGACCGTGAATGTTTCCAGGGATGGGGCATCTCCTACCCCTCTGGACATCTTGAGACAGTGTCTCATGACCCTCTGCATAAAAACTGTCTTTCTTCTATGAACTCTGAATCTCCCTTCTTTCAGTTTCAAATCATCACCCCAGTCCTGTCACAATAGGCCCTGCTATAAAGTCTGTGCCTACTTTTCATCTAAGCCACTTCAAGTACTGAAAGGCCACAGTAAGTTCTCCCCAGAGCCTGTTCTTCTCCATCATCAGTTTATCCCCTGAGCAAAAATAAACACCCCAGCAAAAACAATCACCAGACTCTGTACCCTTCAGAGCCTGCCCCCCACACAGTCATGTCCCTCCTTCCTATTCACATCCTGTGTTTACAGTGGGGATGTGTGCTCCAGCCATCCTATCATGTATTTAGTGGCAGCACATCTGCACCAGCTATACATCTGCAATCCAGCAGAGGCTGAAAGCTCATAGCAGACAAAGTCTTAGAAACATGAAGAAGCTGGCAACAAGGGAAACCCAGGCAAAGCAAAATGCGCTTTACACATTCGTAGGGTTTTTTCTTTTCCTGTGAAGCTATTTCATGTAGTTTTTCAGTCACTAAGCATTGTGTACCATGCTAGAAAGATTTAAATACCAAACCACAAAGACATACTGTATGTGCCAACAGCCAAGTTCCAACATCTTCCTGGGCTGAAGGGCTAAGCACCAAGCCAGAGCACCAATAGACATTTATATGGTTGATCATCAGGCAGTAACAGCCAGCTCCAAAGAGCCCAGCCCTCCTTTTCCACCACTGAATTAAAGCAGTGCTGGTAAATCCTCTTCCCCACACAACTCAGAGTATTTCTTTTAGCACTAGCCAGGTGAGGACTTCACTCTATATCCAAATACCTCTGAAGTTCAGGTGGGTGCAGATCCAGGACTGACACGTCTTGCTGACATCCATGGCATTGCTCTCAGCTTCCTTGCTGCTTCACCAGTCAACATCTAAGGCTTGGCTCCATGGAGCATCTCCAGGTGGTGGCTCAGAAAGATCCTCCTTCTCTCTGCTGTGCCCCCAGCCCCGGGTAACCACCTTAGCTCCTCCAACTTGCTCTGGGTATGTCTGTCTTCTTGCAAAGACTTCTGAAATGATTCAGTTTAGAAAATGAACAAAATGGAGCTTCCTCCCTTGGGGCATGACGTGAGCCATGGGTGAGCAGCAAGAATACCAACAACTTGCTGTCACAGCCCAAGACTGTCATTACCTTACACTGCACTTAATTAAGGCTGGGATTAACATTGCTGACTGAATTTGTTCAGTCCTCATTCACTTGCTTTCATTGGAGGAGAATGAGATGAAAGCAGCTGAAATCATGGCATTGGGTCACCATGTTCAACAATGTGTGGAGTTCAGCCTTGAGGTCAGGCTCAACATTTGCCCAGCTCAAAAACAGATACTCCAGTCCAGACACCTCTCTAGTTCTTTGTGCCTACTTCTACAGCTCTGAAGATTTGTCTGAGTGATGATGAATCAGGAAACTTGAATCCAACTGGAACACAAATCCAGATGAGTTTTGTTACCCCTTGTCCTGTTGCAACAGGCCCTGCTAAAAAGTCTGTCTTCATCTTCCTTATAGGTCCCCTTTAACTACTAAAAGGTCACAATTAAGGTGTCCTTAAAGCCTTCTCTTCTCCAGGCTGAACAAGCCCAACTAGTCAAGCAATATTAGAAGAATATCCTTCCAGCTCTGAAAAGGATCTATCACTTGCATTGCTAACCAAATTGAGAGCAATGTTGTGTGAGCAAAGCATCTCAACATTAATATCCAATGCCGCTGTGAAAGACTCTGGACATAAAAGGATAAAACTGGGGGCTTTCCTGCAGCTATCCAAACCTTTTTCCTGAAAGTTGACAGTGTTAGGCTACCATCATTCAAAATCAGGTAAAGAGATTCTTGTAGCAGCAAGACATGAAGCTTAGGATTCCAGTTTGGAAAACAATGAGTTGAACTTCAAGGTCATTCTATGTGGTTACATTCATACTTTTGGGTTTGCTTTTTTCAGTGTGGATAATTTTCATATGTACATTGTTTTTTTACTAATAATTTCACTAAAATGTGTCTGTTTCATTTTTCCATCTCTTACAGAAAAGACCAATTATGGACTTTATACCAGCCTGTAAAAAAAAATTTAAAAAAATTAGTGGCCAGCCCAGCTCTAACTCTTGACAATGTCTAAAGCAGGATTCTAGGAATTGTCTCGTCTGTGACAGTACACCTCAGTGCTTAAAAAAGAAATCTCAAGCTGGTGGCAACATCACTTATGGAACACTCAAGCTGGTGACAGTATCATCGACCAGATTCACCATTGCTGACAGCATATGCAGACTGAGATAAGAACCAGAGCTTTTCACACCCATGAGTGGTTTTCTTCAGAGGGAGAAGAGCTACTTGAGATACTCTTGATAGGACTACACACCTCACAGTGAGTGCTGGATTTTCATTACTGGATTCTGAGAGATAAGGACACTTAGAGTTTGCTAGGATCAGGCCACTAAAATACCTTATTATCTTCTATTTCGAAACCAGGGTTAGTTATGAGAAGTGGGGGTGCCAGGTGCCTGTGACACAGCCATACCCACCAGGGAGTGCCACCAGGCTCTGGTATCTAGCAGCACTTCTAGCACTTTGCAATGGCAGATGTCTGGGGAGCAATCATTGTGCTGTGGCCAAAGAGGTAAACTGAGGAACAGAGGATGAGGGCCTGGTGTGGAGCCAGGTTAAAAGGATCAAGAAGCCAGCAGAAGATCAATTTTTCCATTTGAATTTGGTATTAAACCCATGAGGGAAGTTGTACTATCGGTACCTGCAAGTGAAATCCTCTTGAGCTGATTATCTGTCACCACAAGTAACTTAAGGTTATCACACATTTTTGAGATTGAAGGAGGCCTCCATGAGGTGCATCATTCCTATAGGGCTTGTGACATAGTGATGAGATCCATCATACCTAAGGTTTTTGTTTCAGCAGTATGCATGTTCTTAATGCTTCCTAAGACATCTGAAGTGGTATGTGACTATCTGGGCAATGAATAAACTTCAAGTGCTTTGCTCTGAAGCATCCAGTCACCAAATAACAATTCCTGAAAGGCAAAAAGGTCTTCAGAACACATTCCTGAAGAACTCTGAGTCTGAAAGCCAAACAAATGAAAGAAACTCACATGGTCTAAGAGGCAGCCTGGATCAGCCCTTTTTCTGGAGTCCCTAGACGTTTCAGATGACCTGCTGGTGGCTCCTCACTTTTCCTTCATGTAAAACTGAAACAAGCTTCACACATAAGGCCCAGGATATCCCAGTGGGAGTTAAATCCTTTCCAGTGTCCCTGCTGATTTTCAAGACCACTTCTCTGGCATTTTATGTTTTCAGAGAAAGAGAAAATGTTACAAGCAAGTACACCTCAGGTTTTCCTGCTCTTCGTCTGATCCAGAGCAGTGAATTAGCAGCTTTGATAAGATGAAGAGTTACCATATGCCAGTGAAAAGACACATTGGTTTGGGCTTATCTCTGCAGTGTTTATCAAGATGTATGCCTTAAAGGCTGCAGATGCTTGAACACTGAGTGGAATCCAGAACCTGAAGACAGTGGCTGGGGGTAATTATTGACATACCCACACTGCCGTTCAGTTTAGGGATATAGGTTTTGACTAAATCTCCTAAGAATGGCAGTGAGAATTAGTTAAAGGTGTGATTTGTGATGAATCAATACTCTAGAAGTGAAGGAGTAAGTTCCTAGGTGCTGCTTCACTTCTTACCCAGGAATAACACCTAACATCAGGATGGGAGTGGAGCCCTTAGGATTGAGTGAGAGCTGTGGACACCAGTGCCCAAACTGCTTTTCACACATCTGTGACGTCCTCAGCACACCTTGACTCCTGTGCATTGTGGCTCTCATTTTCACTGTTTGAGGCTGAGATTTCAGCTTCACTTTCTTCTCCCCCACTTCCCACCGTGATGTCTCCACCCCACAGAGGCTCCATGCCACAATGCACAGGACAGGCTGCAATTCAAAGGCCAAAAGTTGCTAAAGCGCTTATGCAAGTTAATTACTGTGCCTGTTTAATCCCACCTAATGCAGATTAGTGCTGTCAGCTACTGTTGGGAGCCCACTTGATGTAACAGGCTGGCCCGTCTGCAGGGAAGCTCTCTTCAAGAGTGGCTAACTCGCTTCAAGTGAGGAGATGCTGACTAGCGCTGGGGGCAGAAAACTCTTGTGCTGTGTCCTGGTTGCTGTCAGGATGCAGGAGGGGGACACAGCAGCTCCATATGTCAAACAGACAGGTTTAATGAAGGTGTGGCACTCCTCATTTGAAGAGAAAAGATTTTTTTCTCATGTTCAGATGGAACTTCCTGCGCTTCAGTTTCTGCCTGTCACCCCATGTCCTGTCACTGGGCACCACTGAAGAGAGTCTGGTCTCATCCTCTTGCTCCCCACCCTTTAGATATTGCTCAGTATGTATGGTTTATATGTCATGAGCCAGAATGAACTCAAGCCATTATCCACTATTTTCATAACAAATTAAGAATAGAAATAAATGTTCCTATCAAAATGAACACAGGTAGGCCAAAGAAAGCTGATGGCAGCCATCCCTATGAGACGGAAGGTGGAAAGGTAGAGGGCTTCCTGGGAGGTTCAGCTTCTCCCAGCCTGAGCCCAGTCTAGTTGGATTTATTTACAGTTGTAACTCAGGTAAATGTGTCTACATAGAGCCTGCATACTCACCAAAATGATTCAAATGCTAACTCCTCAGACAGGCAATTCCAAAAGCTCATGACATGTTGTATTTCATGATTTTTCACTTTTTTACTGTGCAGGTGACAGAGCACTGGAACAAGCTGCCCAAGAGATTGTGGATTCTCCCTCTCTGCCAATGTTTGAAAGAACCTGGATGTGTTCCTGTGTTACCTAATCTAGATGATTCTGCTCTGGCAGAAGGGTTTGACTAGATGATCTTTTGAGGGTCCTTTCCAGCCCCAAACATTCTGAGATTTACAGCAATGCTTTACCTGTTCTGGAGGAGTAAATAATATCTATTACCTTGATTTGTAAGGTAGTAGCCAGGGCTAGAGCACTTCCTGCACCATCACTGGTACCGGAGCTACAGTAGCAGCACCAGTTTCCTACACCCACTGTGGCTTGTTACCCGCAGTGCCTGAGGTCAGACAAAGGTTTAGAATCGTAGAATGGTTTCGTTTGGAAAGGACCCTAAAAGGTCATCTAGTCCAAGCCCCCCGTGCAGTCAGCAGGGACATTTTCAGATGGAGTAGGTTGCTCAGAGACCTAAACAACGAGACCTGGAATATTTCTAGGGATGGGGCTTCCACCACCTCTCTGGGCAACCTGGGCCAGTGTTTCACCACCCTCGGTATAAAAAACTATCTTCCTTACATCTAGTCTAAATCTCCCCTCTTTTAGTTTAAAACCATCTCCCCTTGTCCTGTCACAACGAGCCCTGCTAAAAAGTCTGTTCCCATCTTTCTTTAAAGGCTCCCTAAAAAGAGGCTTCAATAAGGCATCCCTCGAGCCTTCTTTTCCCCAGCCTGAACAACCCCAACACTCTCCGCCTGTCCTCACAGCGGAGAGGCTCCAGCGGTCCCGGCCCCCCCGCAGCTCCGCCGCCTCTCCCGCCCTGCCCACAACTGGCTGCGGCACGGCCTGCTGGCGCCACCTAGCGGCTGGCGCCACCTAACGGCTGCCTCCGCGGTGCGGCGGCACCAACGAGCTCCGCTGTCTCCATCCGCGCGGACGCGTCGGGTACCTGCCTCCCTCGGGCTGCAGCCGCCGGGTAGTGAGCAACGTCCTCACATGAAACGTGTTCCTCCGGAGCTGGGCCAAGATCACACGTAGGCAATTACCAGAGGTGCTCTGTGCGGGATGTGAGGCTCCGACGGGCAAAGAGGCTCAGCCCAGTCTCGCTTCTCTTTGGTCAGAGCTGCAGTGATGCGGTGCACACCGGCTTGCCCGGTGGAACTGGACCGTGCTCAAGTAGGTCTCTACTAGGAAAAAAAAATATAATGGAAAAATGCTTACATAGGAAAATTATGCTTGACTTTGTACATATGCAGCAACCATTTAGAGAAACAGCATGAACTTAGCAACAAATAGAACTCCTAGGTTGTGTTTTAATGCAGACTTCTAGTTCTATGCACTTTCAAGCTTGTCTATTTCTTTAAATACATTTTAAAGGCCACACTTAAGAACTAGCCCAAGCCCTAAACCTAAGTGTGCTCCCCAAGAAGCACACCGCAACTCATATTTGTACAGTTTCCACCTGCTTTCCAGTCTCATTTCCTACTCCCTGTTTAGATGCTGTGTGCTGACTACAGAAGGGAGAGAAGAGCCCACTGGTGTTTCAAGGAACCCCAGTTTGATGTTGGACAAACTGATCATACAAAGACACGGAGGATTTTGTGATCCCAGCATGCTTTAGAATCACAGAATCAGAGTTGGGAGAGACAATCAAGTTCATAGAGTCCAACCATTAACCCAACACTGCCAACTCACCTCTAAGCTGTGCCACTCAGCACCACATCTGCATGTCTTTTAAATCATTCCAGGGCTTGTGAGTCCACCACTTCCCTGGGCAGCCTGTTCCAGGGCTTGACAATCCTTTTGGGGAAGAAATTGTGCCTCATGTTCAACCTAAACCTCTCCTGGCACAAGTTCAGGCTGTTCCCTCTTGTCTTGTTATTTGTTCCTTAGGACAAGAGATCAACTCCCACCTCACTCTAATGTCCTTTCAGGAATTTGTAGAGAGTGAGACGGTCTCCCCTAAGCCTCCTTTTCTCCTGGCTAAACAACCTCAGTTCCCTCAGCCCCTCTGCATAGGACTTGTTCTCTAGACCCTTCACCAGCTTCATTGCTCTTCTTTGGACCCCTTCTAGGACCAAAATGTCTTTCTTGTACTGAGGGGCCCAAAATTGAACACATTATGATTTCATGCACTGCAAATATTCTTGCCAAGCATATGCTGATTGTTAGGGTATCAAAGGCAACCAGAGGAGATGGTTCCCCACTTTTGTTTTACTTGCTTTTTAAGATGAATTTTTAAGATGAATTTCCTCAGCATATTAAGTAAACACATTTCCTCCCTTTTCTCTTCTTTTACTTTTCTACAGCTCTGTTGTGCCTGTCAAACAGACAAAAAATGAGGGAGGTGTAATTGATACCAGCCTTAAGAAACATCATCTGAAAAAGCATCTGTGTCCTCCAGGACACTCAATTCCCTTCAGATCCAGCTAGTTAGATATTCATAGAATAGTTTGGGTTGGAAGGGACCTTTAAAGGTCATCTTGTACAACCACGCTGAAGTCAGCAGGGACATTTTCAACTAAAGTGCGTTGGTCAGACCCCTGTCCAACCTGACACGCAATGGTTCCAGGGATGGGGTATCTACCACCTCTCTGAGCAACCTTGGCCAGTGTCTCACTGTAAAAATACTTCACAGCTGGGTATGGAGGTGTGGTAATAACATGACTTATGATTATTAATAACCTTCAATGACATTGATGAGGGGACAGAGTCTGCTCAACAATTTGCTGATGACATCAGACTGGGAGGCTTGGCTGATAGAGCTGAAGGCTGTGCAGCCATCCAGCAAGACTTGGACACACTGGAGAGCTAGGCACAGAGGAACCAAATGAGATTTGACAATTGCAGAGTCCTGCACCTGGGGAGCAATAATAAACTGCACCAGTACAGGTCGGGAGGTGATGTGCTGGAGGGCAGCCCTGTGGAGAGCGACCTGGGAGTGCTAGTGGGTAACAAGTTAACCATGGGACAGCGATGTGCACTTGTGGCCAGGAAGGCCAGTGGGATCCTGGGGTGTGTTAAGAAGAGTGTATCCAGCAGACCAAGGGAGGTTCTCTTCCCCCTCTACCCTGTCCTGTTGAAAGCTCATCTTGAGTACTCTGTTCAGTTTTGGTCTCCCCAGTTTAAGAGGGACAGGGATCTGCTGTAAAGGGTCCAGCAGAGGGCTACAAGGATGATTAGGGGACTGGAGCACTGCCTGATGAGGAGAGGCTGAGGGACCTGGGGCTTTTTAGTCTGGAGAAGACTGAGAGGGGATTTAATAAATGCTTATAAATATCTGAGGATGGGGTTCAGGAAGAGTGGGACAGGCTCTTCTCATGTGTGCCCTGTGATAGGACAAGGAGCAATGGATGTAAGCTGCAGCACAGGAGGTTTCACCTCAACACAAGGGGGAACTTTTTTACTGTAAGGGCCACAGAGCACTGCCACAGGCTCCCCAGAGAGGCTGTGGATTCTCCTTCTGGAGACTTCCAAGGCCTGTCTGGATGTGTTCCTCTGTGATCTGAGCTAGATTGTATGGTCCTGCTCTGGCAGGCGGGTTGGACTCGATCTCTTTGGGTCCTTTCCAACCCCTGACATCCTGTGATAACCAGGCAAAAATACTATGAAAATTGCTTATTATTATTAAATCTCACCAGAAAACTTATTTCTAAGGTACAAATGCAGGGTTGTGGGTATTTACACAGTGAACAGGCAATTTAAACAGTTAAGCAAAACAAGCAAAACACAAGCATTGATTTGAGCTTTTGGAGATTCTTGCAGTGCAATATGCCGCTTGCCCTCTAGGGGGGCTCGAGAGGCTCCTTTCTGCTAAGGCAGAAGGCACAGTCAAAGTTACAGAGCCAAAGCAGAGCATTAATTACAAAGAGGCTTTTTAGAATATTTACTCACAAACTAGTATCTCCAGATTTCCAGGGCTGTATTATAGCTCCAAACACTTACAGGGGTTGCTGTTGGTGATAATAGCGCCCACTTGAGGCTTTTGGAGTTTCCCCAGGACTCTGGCAGGGTGCTGGGTTGTCTATGGTCTCTGGCCTGGTCCTGGTTCCTTCTTGGGTGGATGGTGTCCTTTGCAGGGCCCTGGACTCCTCATGGTGTCTTGCTGGTAGCAGTAACCTGCTCTCTGCAGGGTGCAGAGAGATCTCCATAAGTGAGCTCTGGGAACAGCTCACGCTAGGCTGGCTGTGGGTTTTGGGCAGTTTCGGCAATGATTCTTGCTTACTGCATAAAGGCACCCAATGCCTCTCCCTGGTAAATTGAGGCATGGCAAAGTTTGCAGGTAGACAAGCTTGAAGCGTCAAAGTTTGTTACTACACAGCAGAGCTGGTCTGAAGCAGCATGGCAAAGCATAACAAGGCAAAATGGCAAAGTATGTCAAGGCACAGCACATTGTTTATGACTTTGCTCATATTTACCAATTGCCTGAGTCCTGATGGCTCCATTTGGCCACAGAGATTAGCCAGTCAAAATAGCATTTTACCAAAACTAACCATATTAGGTGAAGCCAGGGGCTTGCTTTACCCAAATTTGGGAAAGCACAGGCCATGCATAAACAAGTGTATGCACCTTGCTTACCACAGGAGCAGATGCAGTGGTCGTTTTTCCATGTTGCTCCTCACTCCAGCAGAGGGAGGGGGAGCAGGAGATAATTCCTGGACAAACCAGGACACATCTTAGGTCTATGTTGGCCTTCCATGACAAGAGGTAATATGACTTACCCATCGCAAGCAGTTGTGACTAGTATTGGTGCTGCCGTAACACTTTTGAGAAGATTCAGTTGTTCTCCATTCCTCATTTTTCTCTACTTCCTGCTTTACAGGTGTTGAGCTGTTGATAAACTAGAATCCACCTCCCATTTACACACACATGGGACTATTTCAAAGCAAACAAAGACTACTGTATCTATTTTCCCCCTTACTCAATGTGAGAATGTCTTACTCAGAGCAAGAACCTGGCTTCAGGTGATCCCTTAGGAAACTGCAGCCAGGAATCCATCCATCCATCCATCCATCCATCCATCCATCCATCCATCCATCCATCCGTCTTCCTTGTCCCCTGATTTCTCAGCACTTCATGACCATAGCCTTAGAGCGAGTCTCATATGATCTCCTGAGCTCAGGCAGGCTCGTAAGGTCCAAGGGATGAAGCCCTTGCTCAAAAATGATGATGATGATGCACATCTGAACTCCAGTCAACATAAGTTTGCTTTGGTACAAACCTTTATTATCTCCCACCTTCTTGCCACAGCCATCATTGAAACAACTGACATTCATATTCAATAGGCACCATAAAAAGCTATCAAGTGTAAAACTGTATTTGTAGTTCACAAAGTAAAAACTCTTGAGGATTAACTTTCCATAAACAGAATTTGGTAGAGAGATGTTTAGTCAGAAGCAAACTGTCAGCCACTGTCACCTTGAGTGGCTTGGGAAGGCAGTGGTTTGGAGGCAGAGCCTCTTGTTGATAAGATAGTCATCTTCCCTGGGATTTCCCCTGTCATGAAAAGGCTCTAGGAGAACCACACCACCAAAGAGGCCACCAGAGATCTGAGCACAACCCAATTCTTCTCAGAACAGCTGAGGAAGGACATGTCACCACCCTGACTAGTTGTTTGCTCTTGCTTTGCCCAGCATAATGTGCCTCTGAAGACTACATTGACACTTGTGCTTACCAACATGGGAAGACTCCTTAGGATGGCAGCAGTGGAAAGTATGGTGCCTGCACTAGCCACAATGGGACAACAGCCTCCAGGGCTCTGGCCTTCAAGCTCAGTGTTGCAGGGCTGCTCTCCCAGTGTTCCTACACTGATGCAGGATACAAGAAAGACACCACATCGAGGTGGAAGAAAAGTGAAGATGGTGACTGGTCTAGAGAATAAGTCCTATGAGAAGCAGCTGAGGGAACTGGGGTTGTCTAGCCTGGAGAAAAGGAGGCTCAGGGAAGACCTTCTCACTCTACTTGAAAAGAGGTTGGAGAGGTGGGGGTCAGTCTCTTCTCCCAAGGAACAAGCAATAGGACAAGAGGAAATAGCCTCAAGTTATGCCAGGGGAGGTTTAGGTTGGACATAAGAAACAATTTCCTGCCCTAAGGGGTTGTCCAGCTCTGGAACAGGCTGCCTATGGAAGTGGTGGAGTCTTCACCCCTGGAAGTATTTGGAAGACCTTTAGATATGGAGCTGAGGAACGTGATTTAGTGGTGACTTGGCAGTGTTGGGTTAACATTTGGACTTCATGATATTAAAAGTCTTTTGCAGTGGAACAATTACATGATTCTATGATTTTAGGTGATCTCATGCCCATCAGGTTTAGAGACTAATACTCTCTACGCTAGACAATTTGCCAAGGAAGGGTCATCTGCAAGGACCATCATAAACAATATGCAGCAGTTAGTGAGAAACAATATGCATTTAAGCAGCCTGGAGATCTTGTTTTCTTCTCCATCTCTCTGTGTTACAAGGCAATGAGAATTTCCAGACCAACACAATCCCTACTTGTCCTAATTGTGCCAGTTCTGGTTGGTGTTCAGAGCTCACAAATAATCTTCTCATGAAATTCAGAGGCAAGTCTGTCTGCAGGGTACCCTCTGCAATAAACATTCCTTAGAAGTTCTGGTGAATTTGATCAGCAACAATCCATGGTTACTTCCTATCCTCACCCCAGCACTGGTGCTTTTGAATTTACATCCTGAGCTTCTGTATCATTACAGTAATGGGAAAAGAGCAGAGTGAGGATGAGAGGAAATAACTCATTAGAGCAGATTACCTCGGACAGAATGGTCTGACACAGCCTCCAAATTCTTCCCTCATGAATAAGCAGCAGTGCTCATCATGGCAGGCAGCAAAGAAACAAATCACAGAATCCCAGCATGGTGGGAGTTGAAAGGGACCTCTGGGGATCACCTGGTCCTGCCCCCATGCTAAAGCAGGGTCACCCACAGCAGCTTGCCCAGGGTTGCAATGTCCAGGTGGGTTTGAAATCACCCCAGAGAAGGAGACTCCACAACGTCTCTCGGCAGCCTGGAGCAGTGCTCTGGCACCCTCACAGGAAAGAAGTTTTTTCCTCCTGTTCAGAAGGAACCTCCTGGGGTCTAGTTTGAGCCTGTCACCCCTTATACTGTTGATGGGCACCACCAAAAAGAGTCTGGCCACATCCTCTTGCCCCTACACTTTAGCTATTGATAAGCATTGATGGGATCCCCTCTCAGTCTTCTCCAGACTAAATAACAACAGGTTTCTCAGTCTCTCCCCATCAGAGATGCCCCAGCCCCCTTAGCATCTTCATAGCCTCTGATGGACTCTGGATAGTAGTTCCCTGTTTCTCCTGATCTAGGTGGTGCCATAGTGGACACAATCAACCACATTTGGCCTCACTAGGGCAAATCCAGAAGAAAAGTCACACAACTCTAAAAAGGAAAAATGCCTTATCACTTTCTAAGTCCTCAGGATCCCAGAAACCTCTTTTGTAGTTACCAAACCTGCTGTGTTTGACCTCCCTAAACACATCCTTCCAAGAGCTGAAACAATCCTGACCTTAAGATTGTGTTGTCACTTCTTCATGTCCCCAAGTCCTGCTCCTAATGCTGCATGATAAGCCACCACTCAATATTTTGTATGCATACACAGGCCTTCTGAGATCTTAACCCAGAGAGAGAGGGACAGAAGGTGAGGAAGTAAGAGGCCTACACCACAGTGAAAGGAATGGAGAAAGCTGAAGTGGAGTAGAGGCAAGTTGTGGTACACTGACAGCAGTCTGTCAGATAAGAGGGCTGATTCTTGAGGCATCAAAAATTTCAGCCCTATTATCCTAGAGACAGAGCGGGAGTCACTGGCTTGGTGCTGGTTGCCTCTGAATAACAGACAGACAGGAGAAGAACAGCTCTCCTAAGGAAACCAGCTTGTGGAGCACACAGATCACAACACATACCCACTCTGTCCTGCAAAGATTTGTTCAGCTTCGGTTCATTAGGAATCCAGCCCACAGGAGCTTAGATATTTCCATTCTTTAAACATCCTTTTCTTGCTAAGAACTTTTATGCCCAGAGCTTCAGCTTTTCCCCAGTCCCAACTGCATTTCTTTCTCTAGAGACTCCAGCCCGGCAAGCACACAATATGTCCAGTGCATTTATAGAGTGAGTGTTGCTGTTCTTGGAGCATCCCAGCTGAACTGACTCAGCTGCAGATTCCCCAAGCTACCTGAGAAACCTGTCCATGTCCTGTCAGAGCACCAAACTGATTCAGGCACCAAAACTATCTGAAGAAAACCAAACATGCCAATCAAACCAGATCTGTGAATTCCACATGTACATAGAAAGTATTTACAATGACCTGGATTTATGTCCATAATAACCAAGGCCAATGGGATGAGGTTCAACAAGGCCAAGTGCTGGGTCCTGCACTTGGGTCACAACAAACCCATGCAACACCACAAACCTGGGGAAGAATGTCTGGAAATTGCCTGACAGAAAAGGATCTAGGGGTGCTGACTGACAAGTTGCCAGGGAATCACAGAATATATCCGGTTGGAAGAGATCAGGCAGTCCAAACCTCAACCTGGCACTGAAGCGTCAACACTAAACCATGTCCCTAAGCAGCAGGCCCTCATGCTGCTTGAACACTTCCAAGGGTGGTGACTCCTCCACTGCCCCAGGCAGACTGTTCCAGTGTTTGAGAACCCTTTCAGTGAAGAAATATTTCCTAATATCCAGCCTGAACCACGCCCGGTACAGCTTGTAACCATGTCTGAACATGAGGCAGCAATGTTCCCAGGTGGTCAAAAAGGCAAGCAGCATCCTGGCCTGTACCACCCAGGTGTGGTCAGCAGGACCAGAGAAGGGATTATGCCCCTGTACTGAGCACTGGTGTGGCTGCACCTTGAATACTCTGTTTTTGACACCTCATTGCAAAAACATAGAGGAGCTGGAGTATGTCTAGAGAATGACAGTTAAGGTGGTGAAGGATCTAGAAAACAAGTCTTATGAGGACTGACTGAGGAAACTGGGGTTGTCCAGCCTGGAGGAGGCTGAGGGGAGGAAGCTGAAAGGGAAGTGGAGCAAGGTAGGCGTTGATCTCTTTTCCCTAGTACCAAATGACAGAACAAGAATAGCCTCAAGTTGCACCAGGGGAGGTTTATATTGAATATTGGAATAGGCTGTCCAGGGAGGTGGTGGGATCACCATACCTGGAGGTGTTCAAAATATGTGTGGATGTGGTGCTGAGGGACATGATTTAGTGGTGACCTGGCAGTTAAAGGTTTTTAACCAAAAAATAAGTCTATGATTCTAGACTATACTTCTTTTAATAGAATCACAGAATGGTTTGGGTTGAAGGGACCTTTCAAGGTCATCTAGTGCAACTCCCTTGCAATGAGCAGACATCTCCAACTACATCAGGTTTCCCATAGCCCTGTCCAGCCTGAGCTTGAACGCACCATCGACTCCAAGACTCATTCATTTTAACCAAAAATAACAACAAGATTTTTCCCTTTTCATTTCTTAAATGAATATCCACATTTAGGCTAAACCTTGTCTAAAGGTGCCAGGTACATCTGGTTTGCATACATCTTTTTAACCTGCTGCACCCTAGAGTTGTGCTCATGCTGCCTTGGCAATTACAGGTGTGTCGTGCTTCTGCACAGCTCTCCACCTGCTTCTCCACATCTGCCAGTGGGCAAGGAAAAGACCTCACCTTCCTTGGTGAAGTTTCAGAACTAGTGGGAACAAACTAGGCTACCTTTCCTCTGTGGAAGCACTTGGCATATGGCAATTGTAATTTACACAAGATGCAGAGTTCACATGATTGCTCCACCAGCTTGTGAAGTAATCAGTACGCTTGCCCTGTCCTATGTCTGCCACCTGTCCTGGTTTTGGTTAGAATACAACTAATTCTGTACAGTGATTGGACTTTTCAGCTTGGACTCTTCAGGAATTCCATCCCACATATGTCATAGTCAGTACAAAGCTGAGATATCACCAGGGCCAGGCCTCTTCTTCAATGGTCAGTGTTTGAGGAGGACTTTGTCTGTTCTGCTTTTGATCCTGATCCATGTGTTCCTCCATCCAGTTCCAGAATCCATCTACTGAATCTAGTTCCTGTGTGTTGCTCAGTCCAGTTCGAGACTTTTGCCACAGCATCAGTGGTGACATTGGTGTCATTGCCATCAGGGGGGCTGGGTTTGATATTGGTTTGCTTCTATTTGTTTCTGATTCATTTTATTGTTATTATTTCCATTCAAACTGGTTTAGTTTTATTTTCTAACCCATCAGTCTCTGTCCCTTATTCCCTTTCTCTTCCCTTTGGAAAGGGAGAGGGGTTCATAGAGAGTATCTGTCACTTTAGCGGGCAGCCCAGCCCTAGCCCTTGACACAATCTCCTCTGTGCCTGGAACTACCAAACAAAGCTGCTTCATCTTCCAAACCAATGACCCCAAGCACAGCTTGTCCAGAAAAGTCACATCATTCAGTGTTTCCCTCTGCCCAGCCTACACATGCACACAGGAAACTCCACCACTGTACTCCTCCAAACAGGATCTGCTCTGCTCCGTAACTTGGACAAATCACTTTTGCTGATACCCTGTCCAGGGCAGAGAGCTCCTATTTAGTCTTGAAATGACATGTAAATAGCTTATAAGCACTCTGCAGCAAACATACACCTTCACATCAATGGAAGAGCAGCAGGGTCTTCTGATTTTCAGAGAACAACCTGATGCTGTGTTTTATATGTGCTGGTTAAGTCTCTGAACATCTCAGCAAAGAATTCTCAGTTTTATACTGTTCCTGCTCATGTTCTTGTGCTCAGGCAATTTCTGCTCAAGTTGTGAATGGGAACTGTGGTTGGACAAACATCTGAAGAGTCTCTCACTACCATTTCTGGGATGGATGAACCTAAAAGGACAACTCAAAACAGCACTGGCTTCGAGGCTCACACCCTAAGGATTATTTTTGTCCCAAAACAATAAGATAAAAATCAATAAACCATCTAATAATCCCTTCTTAAAATTGTTCCTTACACAAGGATAATTACAGATTGCAAAATACAGATTGCAAGAAAGGCATCTTTCACCATACACTGGCTTTTTCCATGAGGTTTGGAAATGCAGATTATCATTTGCTACTCGAAGATGAGAGTTTTATGTTCGGGGATCCCATAATTTCTTTTGTGTTCTTCAAACAATGTTCTGAGTTTCTGTAGGTATAATGCATGTAGCTGTTCGATCTCTTCAGTGCTGGGGTTCAGGTTCTGTTGTACAGGGATGGGGCTTCCCACTGCAAATCAAACACAATGGTAGCATTAATTAGCTTCACTGATGTCTCTTTTGAAGCTGAACAGCTCACCCTCCTGTACCAACTCCATGACTGCTCTCAGCAAGTTGTCAGAATGACAGCACAATTCTCTTGCCCTGCAGCCTGTTCTTCACAAACCTGAGCCCGTGGTCTGGTCCTCCACTTTTGCTGCAGTTCAGATGAAATTAATTTGAAAGCCTGTGCTGGTTTGAGGCTAACTGGAGTATTTTAATGAGAGAAATTAGATTGTTGGTTGTAAAAAGAAAATAATGATGAAGTCTATAGCATTCATTGGTTTGCTGAAAGGGATAAAAGCCAGAAAGTAAACAATTTGTCCCACTCTGTCCTGGGGCACTTCTCTATTCACTTGTCCTTCATTATTCTCTAATCTCTCCACTAACAAATAACAATGCAAGCTTTGCTGGTTGTTTTTGTTTGCCTGTCTGGGAAAGCAGAGGGAGAAAGAGAGGATAGCTTTGAGTCCCTTCTGGGCAGTTTCCTTTCTCTGGGAGGGAGATTGGATTTCTGTATTATTTCTAATTTGTATATGGATTAGTTCCTAACCCACCACAACCCCTCATCGTTCCAGTTCAGCAGCAACAGAGCTAATGAGAAGGGGGTTAAGCTCTAACTTTAAGGGGTGGTTTACACTTCAACATGCAATCCCATGGGCTGTGTGCTGTCTTCACATCAGAATAATAATCCACAGGTTTAAAAAAAAAAATCAATGTCCTCTTGAGCTGATCTGAGTACTAAAGGTACCCAGTGTGAGGGACATTCCTATGAGCATCGTGGTGCCCTCAACCACAGAGCCACAGGAGAAGGGCTGAAGGAAATACAGATACTCTCTGATTAGTTCAACCTAGAAAGTGTTAATACATAAAATCACCAGACCCTGAAAGGTGTCTGTGAATCATCCACTGCTCACAAGTGTCATTCTAAGTGAGGTATTCTCCAGCTGCTGCACAAAGCCTGCTGGCTACCTGCTGTGAGCAAGAGCAAAAGGGAGCACAGACGGCAATTCCAGTGGGCAGCCAGCTTCTCTGCTAAAAGCTACAACTATAAAGAGAGAAGCTTCCCATGACCTCAGTCTTCCTTGTCTTGTTCAATCGCTACAGATTTTGACAGCTGTTCTTGCACTGGAGGCACCAAGAGCTTAACAGACCCAGTTGAGGTTACAGAGGAAGTCTGGAGGAAAGCAGAGTTAAAAGCACCCCCTAGGAGCTTTGACAAAGGCACCTGAAAATCCCTTTCTAACAGATGTTCCACTTCAAATTGGATGCTGTTGACCAAAGTGAAGGGACGTCTAGCCAGAATCACAAAAGGGCTGATTCTGCGTTTTCCTGCTGCAGCTTCAGCTGTCAACAGCTCTCAGGCTCTACATGGTGCTGAAATTCAGTCTTTATACAGCTCAGGGTGGAAACATCCCTGAATTGAACAATGCCTTTGGGGGTGTGAAATCAGTAGACATCCAACACAGGATTTCCAGAAGTGTGTCTGTAAACACCAAATGACCTCCAAGCTCTTCTGCAGCAACCTCTTAGAAGAGTGCAGATTTCTTCTGGAACTGGAAGCTACATTAATCTCTCTAGTTGTCTGTGCAGCTTTAAGCAACCTGCTCAATTTGACATCATGTAATCATAGAACCACAGAATTGTTTGGGTCGGAAGGGATCTTAAAGATCATCCAGTTCCAACCCCCCTGCCATAGGCAGGAACACCTCCTATTAGACCAGGTTGCTTAAGGCCCCATCCAATCTGCCTTCAAACATTTAAAGGCTTACAGCTTCCACAGCCTGTTCCAGTGTCTCACCACCCTCATGGGGAAGAATTTCTTCCTAATGTCTAATCTGAATCCGGCTTGTTCCAGTTTGAAGCCATTACCCCTTGTCCTGTTATTACATGTCTTTGTAACAAGTCTCTCTCCATCTATGTCAGAGTTGATTCTCTTTCTGAAAAGCAGTAGTAACTGTCAGGAAAACCAGAAGGACTTCACTTGCCAAACCAAAACCACTCAGACTTCACAGACCTCGGGTTATGCTGAATAGCATCTCCTTGCTTTAAGAAGCATGGCTTCTGATGCAGGAGGAAACTTGCTGACACCTGGCCACATTATCCATGTGGCCAACAGGCATGTGTGATGCTCAGTGCAATTCTGAAGCTATGTTGAGGCACACCAAGATGCCTTTCCCCAGGAATGCAGGGACATGGTGATAGTTTCCAAATATAAGGAAACAGAGACACCAGAAGCAAGGGTTTTCACAAAATCATACAACAGATTGTGTTGCGAGACTCTGATCGTGCTGATTTGAAGCACTTTAGTGCTTTAGCCATAGGTTGCCCTTGTCCTTGCAGTAAATCATAGAATGATAGAATTGTTTTAGCTGGGAAACACCTTTGAGATCATCAAGACCAACTGCTATCTAATTCTACTAAACCAGATGCTAAAGCATCTCTCTCAGCACCATATCTTTGCATCCTTTAAACACCTCCAAGAATGGGTATTTAACCATCTCCCTGAGAAGCCTGTTCCAGCTGAGACCTTGGCCTGTTTCTGTTAATGTTCCTCATTAGAGAGATGCTCCAGTCTCCTCACCATCTTTATAGCCTCCACTGGACACTCTCCAGTAGCTCTCTGTCTTTCTTGAACTGGGGAGACCACAACTGGACACAATAGTCCAGCTATGACCTCACTAGGGCAGAGCAGAATGGAAGAAGAACATCCCTTGATTTGCTGCTAACGACACTTTTAATCTGTGTAATAAGATTTGACCTGGGACAGAAAGTGAAAAGAGAGAAAAGAATCCCCTTTTGTAATTGGAGAAGGACAGAAATTTAAAACAAGAGGGAAATAAGGCAATAGCAAAATTGATTTGAAACCTTATATACTTCCTTTAGATGCACAACAACCAATTCTTTCTGTTAGAAAATATTTATAAAGTTACACTCGAAAAGCACCAAGAAAGGCACAAGGAACTCACCCACAGTATGAAGAGGTTGTCTGTAAGGTATTAAGCCAAAGCTGTATTGAAATACTCCTCTTGCGTGAAACAGTGGTAAAGCAAAGCCCATTATCTTCTGCAGCTTCTCCTGTATGGTCCTGAGCCGTGAACCTTTGGGGTTTGCAACTTGCTTGAATAGTTCATTCTCACCAAAGCAAAAGACAGGGACAAGATGAGCCCTGGAAAACAATGAGCACATTGAGAACTAACATCAGTCTGTGCTTCACTGCGGCTCACATCAGCAGAGTGGCAATGGTTTCACAACAACTAGCAGGGAAAGCCACAGCAGCTCTGGATTTCAGCAGCAACAGGCATTTGGCTCTTCTGAGATACAGCTGCTTTGGGGTTTAAAAAAAAAAAAACACCACACCAAAAAAAGTGATTGGCATATAACTAGGTACTAGCTTTCAGACAGTGTTTAGATGGTTATTACCTTTCACAGCTCTTTATGACTGCACTTAATCATAAAAATGAGTAATTGGATTTATTATAATTATTACGACGATCTTATCCAGCACTATTTCAGCAAGTCTGCTCGTGTTCCACTGCATTTTCCCCCTCGGCAAGCAAAGAAGCCTGACTGCTAACCTTACAATGCTCCCAGCTGGTAGGCATCAAAACCAGATCTTGGCTTTGCTCTGCCTTTTGACCGGAGCAAGGCACTCACTTGATTTCAGCACAAACATCCTGATAAAAACCAGACATCTGTACAGCCACGCGTGTAATGCCAAGCTCCTCTGCTCTCCAGTTCCCAGTGAAATCCTGCTTCCTGCAGAATTTTTTGAAAACACTACCCTTAATCCATTACTACAAGAGGTCAAATGCTACCCACAGAAATTGCACTAACTCGCTTTGGCTCTTGCACAGCCTAATGAATTCTCATTCAGTTCAGGAATTGGCTTGGAAGGAAAGGCACTGCCTAGCTCCTGGACAAGCTGCTTGGGGTGATGGCATCAGTGCAGCTGTCTCAACAGCCATAAAACGCCACTATGTTTAAAACCTTGACTACAATATGCTTAAGTATCATCACACGGTATTTTACACAGTCTAAAAAAGAAAGAGCAGGGTAATCCTAAGCAGTCTCTGAAGGATACGGAGGTGGTTTATTTGCTTTGACTTAGGTAAAATTAAATTAGGGAACTAAAATGATTTAACTAAGCCTCAGTTTCTATATCTTAGCTCCACACAGCCCACACTATCTTTGAGAAAAATCTCACTGTAAAATAGCAGCATCTCTCTTATTCTTAAGATTAATTAGTGCAGAACTCTGAATGCTTGAGGATGATGTACTGAGGACAATTGATGCCAACATGGACAGAAAAAGTGACTGCTCCTACAGATTCTCAAGCCTCAGGACCCCCTAAGACCTTCAGTCTCACTCACTGTTCTGACTGGTGTCTTCCTCAAGTAGGGCATTTATCACCAAGCCACCTTTAAAAGAAATATTGGAGAGCCTGGAACATAGTGTGGTTGGGTAAATACTCCACTTTTTACTACAACATGAAGACAAACAGGAGCATCTTGTGGTGCAACAGTACCCTGAGACTGTGTTTTAATCTAGTAAAGGCTTTTGCAAGATGCTCTGTAGGAGGTTGAGACAGAGAACTATGTAACTTATGATTGCGTAACTAAAGATAAGCTCCTTGATTCATCATTTGTTTCAGGATTTCTTCACCTCATATCAGATTAACTCAGACCAAAATGTCTTTTAAAGGGTGCAGATGACTTCTGCTGACATAATCAGGCCATGTTTGACAAGTTCCTGGCTGAGGAACGATGGCTGCTCCGTCCTGTTGGTAGAGACATCAGGGCCAGGCAGCACAGGTCTCTGCATTGTCCCTTCCTCTCTTGGTATTTGGTGATGCAAATCAAAAGCACCAGAAAAATATGCAGTTGCTGATTTCAGGTGGTTCTGCTCATTCACCTCATTCCAGGCTCCCTCAGCCTTGTTTCACATTTTAGAATCAGAATCATTTTGGTTAGAAAAGAGCTTTAAGATCATTAAGTCCAACCATTTTCTAACTCTACCAAGTCTGGTACTAAACCACGACCCTCAGCACCAGATCTCTGTGTCCAATAAGCACTTCCAGGGGTCATTATTCACCCACACCCCTAGGAAGCCTGTTCCAGTGTTTGATAACACTTTCAGTGAAGAAGTTTCTTCTAATATAAAATCTAAACCTACCCTGGTGCAACTTGAGGCCATTTCCTCTCATCCTATCACTTATTACTAGGCAGAAGAGATTGATCCACACCTAGCTACAACCTCCTTGTAGAAGTTTTGTTAATTGCTAGAAACGAGTTCTGGAGAGCTCAGCACAGGAGACAAAGACCTGTTGGAGTGGGTCTAGAGGAAGTCACAGAAATTATTTGAGGGCTGGAACCCATCTGTTGTGGGGACTGAGAGAGTTGGTGTTGTTCAGTCTAGAGAAGAAGAGGCTCCAGGGAGATCTTAATGTGGCCCTTCAGTACTTAAAAGGGTTTGTAAGAAAGACGATGACCGACATTTTAGCAGGGATGTTGTGACAGGCCAAGAGGTGGTGGGCAAAACTACAAGAAAGGAGACTCAGACTACATAGAAGGAAGACATTGTTTATGCTGAGAGTGGTGAGACACTGTCTAAGGCTGCCCAATGAGGTTTGGAGATGCCCCCCATCCCTGGAACCATTCAAGTTGAGGCTGGACAGGGCACTAATGCAACTTCTTTACTTGAAGACATCCCTGATCACTGTAGGCAGTTTGAACCAGATGACCTTTAGAGGTCCCTTCCAACCCAACCCATTCTGTGACTGTCAACAGTGCTGCAAGAACTGTAACAGCCAGTCATACTGACTTACTGTCCCACATCCCTGCTGCACAGAAATGAAGTCAGGGTTCCTGTGCAGCTTTTTTCTTGCTGGTGCTTGGCCCCAGGATGACCTGCATTCTGTTGGCTAGGGTGACCATGTGTGAGGAGCAAGCTTCAAGTTGCTCGGGCAGAGATGGCCCCAATGGAGTATTGTAGACAACTAAAGTCTCTCTAAAGGGAAGACCATCATGCGAAACAGAGGGCTTCACAGAGGAAGAAGTGGCCATTCTTGTGTTTTGTAAGAGTCCTGATATTGTTGCTGTGTGGGGGGATGCTTTTGAAATCAAGGTCATGGGTGTATCTAGTTTCTCAATCCAAATCAGTTTAGATGAGAGATAAACACCATCCTTTGCGATATGACAGATCAGACATTTGGGGACAAGCGCAAACAAAAGAGCCCCTAAATATTCTTTCAAATCTGATGGTTAATAAATAAAAGCTACTGATGGTGTTTAGGATCCCACTGGATTAATCATCAGTGGAGTAGATACTGAGTTCATATTGACTGCTCATTTAGGCAGACAAGTGAGAAATGAAATTCACACATGTTGTTTCTGGGTACAAATCAGATGAAAATGCTACTTTCTGTCAGAGAACAGGTCCTCTAAGAGCCTCTTCTTAAGAAACCCTTCTGGAATTTTGGCACAGAATAGTGACCTTATTCTGTGTGAAAGGAACTCTTCTTCTGAAAGACCACTTTTTGTCCAGTTAATAGATTTTAAAACTGTTACAGATTGCTCCATAATTTTTTCTCCTTGCTTCACATGTCAATATATAACTCTGAGAACCGTTCAGAAAGCTCAGTGGGAACAAGTCATTCCTTGCAATACTTCTAGTATACATCTAGACCAGTCCAGCACAAACACAGTGGCTTACACTGTGTAAATCACTCAGAAGATATTAACACCACCTCTCTTTAGTTATACACTGATGGCTGCTTGATAATTACAAGTTTTTCTTGGGATTTGCATCAAAAAAATCCCAGAAACTTACTTTTTCAATCTTCAAAACTAAGTCTTTAAAGTGAAGGTGAAAACAAACCACACTACAACACAATTTTTAGTGATTTCATACAACGGGGCCTGGCTTTCTAAATTTTTTTTGTTTGCTTAAAAAGGTAAGAATATTCCATAAATTGAAGTTACGTTAGGACAGAAAAGAAAGCAGAACATGTGCTCCACTCAGCAATAATAGCCAAGGTTTACTAATGCCATTTCATAATTCTTATTCTTTGCTAGAACAGAAAACAACTGAAAGAAAACACCAAGATATGCTAATAACACCCACAGCTCCTAAATTATGAAAGTTACAGGGAGTTTTCAACACTCCCAGATTGGATCCAGGTGGACAGACTGTCTCTTGTGCCAGATATCTGCACGTTCTTTGACAAGTAATTCTTTCAGACTCTATGAGTTTAGTGCAAAGAATAAGAACAATATTTAAGAATCAGTCTGTACTCAAAGCATGCTTGCCACAGCAGCCCAATGGGAAACCTACCCGTACTTCAAGGCCATCTTAATAAAGCCCTTCCTCTTCAGGATGTTCAAAGTTAAATCGCCAGGGTGTGCATTCAGAGCTTCCTCTGCTCCTCCGATCACGATGATGGACGCGTGGCCTCCGCCTTTGTTATTCAGCACATATGAGACGCTCTGCTTGGATGCAGAAACCATTCCTTCAGGAGCAAACATTGGAAGAGTGACCGCTGGATCTTTGTGTACAAGTACAGTGGAATTTAAGACATATTTTAAAATATCTAAATGATCTTTCAAAATTATTACAGCACAGGACAGGGTTCAACTCCTTCACTCTGCAACAGATTTGGCCTTGGGTAAGTCCTTTGCTTTCACACTGATGAGCTAAATGCTGCTTGCTGATCACAGTTCTGTGATCATCAGGGAAGAGTGTGCCCTTCTGCCAATGTAAGTACCCCTCAGAGAGCTTTTGTGCCCAAGAATAGAAGAGCTGAATGGAAGCATATAGTGCTGAGAGGTGGCATCTAAAAGCTAGAGCTATGCAACAGGTGCATTATAAACACAGGGACAGAGGGTTTAACAGAATGAATAGAGGACTTGTGAACTCAAGCATGGATCTACAGTGCCAAGCTGATCCCATTCTAAGCAGCTCTGCCTAAGGCAGTGGCATGGCAGCAGAAAAGGCTCAGTTGTACCATTCCTAGCAACTGCACCAGATCATTCTGCAATCAGAACTCATCAATCTATTTAGGTTCAAATAGCAGAATGTATGAAGCTTTCCTGGCATTCCTGTCAATTCTGGTACTTCTAATCAGAGGCACACTGCTGTATGAGCCTTTAACATCAACTGAAACCTTGCTCTGAACTCAGTGCTTTAAAAAAAATCTCCTTTCTAAGCTCTACTTCAAACACTTATGGTGGTACCATTTACCCAGAAACCATGTCTGAGTACACTGTGCTCACAGAATCATAGAATCATTTTGGAAAACACCTTTCAGGTAGTTGTAGAGAGCAAGGAGGTCTCTCCTTTTTCTCCAGACAAAAAACAACCCCAGTTCCCACTGCTGCTCCTCACAAAGTCTGTTCTCCAGACCCTTCACCAGATTCACTGCCTTCCTCTGGACGTGCTCCAGCACTTCAATGCCTTTCTTACAGTGAAGGCAGTGTTGCAGTGAGAGCATGCTCAAGTGATATAGTCTAAATTACAATCTAGACATCAAGTGCTGTTGGTTTGAGTGAGTTTGGGGTGGTGATCTTTTTGGTTTGGAGTTTTTTTAGCTTTCTTTTTCCCTTCACAGGGTTAGTATCAAAACATGCTATTCCGGACACTAAGCAAACACTTCATCTCCTATTACCCACCTGATTTTTTTCCCTAGCAGGGACATTATAACCTGGATTATTAAAATCTCAGAAGAAAGGGAAGATGACTGTGATCTAGTTTTTAAGAACTCAAAGAGGAAGAGCTTGCTACTGGAGCAACTTCAGAAATCAATTAAAAGCTACGTCCATTTACCATGTTGCACACATTGATACTCAGAAATATGCAGGTGACCTAAGACTCACAAATAATTCAAGAGACTCTTGTTCACCCTTAAGCAGGGTGAAGAGACAGGGAACAGGAACACTGTCCTTTCCCAGGACAAATGTATCTCCATATGAAGCCAAGCTGTCAGCCCACAGGCAAGGTGCTATTCCATGCAGCTCAGTAGTGCTGCAGCTGCTCTTCCCTATGACAACTGCAGCCTGGCAGGCTTTGGAGACACGCAGCTGAAGACTGGGAGATGAAACAATGTGATAGGAGTACGACCTTAAGTGTTTTATGATTTGACCGATAACCTGCACTCTACCCAAAGTCCCCTCTCTTTTATCAGCAACACAGTTGTGAGCAATGAGCTACAATGCTGCCATTCCTTTAGCATGTTTTCTTTGTTGTTTTTTTTTTTTTTTTACTTGAGTTGTTTCTCACTCAGCAGGTAAATATTTGTTCCTACCAGTCAAGATGCCAAAAATGTGCAAAGTTGACTTCCAAGCTAGGCAATATTTAAAATTATCCCATTCCACCACTGCCAATCCCTTAACTTTACAAGCCTGAAAGAATGGGCTCAGAAATCATGTTTGCATGGAAGGGCAATCGCTTGTGTGTTGAAGTGCATATAGATATACAATTCTGATATTAGTCTGAGCATCATCTTAGGCATGCTTCCACAAATGGAAGTTACAGAGCTTATCTGACATCACAATAAGTCTGTGCTGCAGCCAGAAATAAGAGCTAGATCTCTGCCTCCCAGGGCTAGAGCTTGTCTCCCTAACCTACTTATGTGCACCAGAACATACTTACCCAAACACCCCAGTTTAAAGCAATAAACTAAGAACTATTTAAGCAAAATAACTCCTGAATTAAACCACCGAAGGGGAACACTAATGTAGATTGTATTACACATATTGTTTATTTCTATCTTGTCATGAACATAACCCCTTTATGACAAGTGCTGCTCCAAAGTTGTCATAAAGAATTCACTGCTCAGAAAACAAAAGTTCCCGTTTTTAAGTTTACATCTCCACTAAAATTACACAGATCTGCAAGACAGGACCTCAGTCAGAAGTAGGTAATGAACTTCCCACTAGAAAGATATTTGTAATAAGCAGGACTTTAAGCTTTTCAGTGAGAGATTATCAATTTGTTTTACAAATGTCTGCACAATGACTAAGCAATGTTACTGTGTCCTTGCAAATAGCTGGTGCTCAGAACCCAGTTCAAGGGAAAAGCAGCAATTGTTTGCAGAAAGAAAACTCCTCAGTTTAATAAAACTCAAGAGTTTAATAAAACCATGAACTAAATGTTCCAAATTGTTTTGCAACAACAGGTCATCATAAACCAGCTTTTATCTAGCACCAACTCTGAGCCTTCTGAAGTGAAATTACTATTGATAGGTACACGAACAGACATTTAAAGCAGAAGCTGTAACATGGAGCAACAGCTAAGACATTATGCTTTTACCTACCAGCACTCATTATGTATTCCCTGAAGAAGGGGCAGCTGAACCAGATGGGCATGATATGAAGGTACGGAGTAAGCCCAGGAAATAAAGTTTTGAAATTTGAACTGGTGCAAAAGTTTCCAAAGGCTCCAGCTGCCAGGACGCCATGAGGGTGAAAGCCAAGTAAGTAGTTGTGATCTGGACTCAGATCAGATGTTTTTATAAGCTGAAAAACAGAGACAAGTGCAGGACATCGTAATACTTATCCCAAAATTGTCAAAACCAACAAGTATAGAGATTGCACATTGACAAGACGCAGAACTGACGACAGTTCATTTCCCTCTGGGCACTTTAAACTTCTGCCATGTTTTCCACTGGACAGATTTTAAATGGATATGTCTCAAGATAACAGGTCTAGCATTTCCTCTGCTGGGAGTCTTCTGACCCAACAGAGCAGGTAGAAAATCAGCACCTGTCCCTTTTTTTTTTTTGTCACTAAAACCCAGACTTCCCATGGCTTACAAAGAAGTTTAGTGTCCACACTTAAGTAATCAGAATTTTACCAATGATGCATAGCTTAGGTAGCTTGAGCAGCCATGAATGTGGGCAGACATCTCTAATCTAACGTTTACAGTTCTGTGAGAAATATTTTACTCACGGTAATGGGAAAATATTCCCTAAAGTACTTCCAAATAGTCCAGCTTCTGACCCACTGAGACCGTCGGCCACCTCTGCAAGGTTTTTCCCAGTCCAGGTACAGCCACAGCAGGTACAGAACACCAAGGAACCAGAAGTTGCTCAGGATCAGGATCACAAACAATCCACAGCAAACCTCTGCTACAAGAGACAAAAAAAAAAAAGAGAGGTCCACAGCAAGCATTAATCACACCTGTCTCCTTTTAAGACTTTGATTTCCGTGCCCTGATATTTTTACTATGGAAGCTAAGTTAGCTCAGTCCATATTGTGTGAATGTTGTTACCCTGAAACACCTGTTTCAAAATTATGAAATCAGAGGTTAACCTGGCCTGTGAAAAAAACACAAGACTGCCCAGTCTGAATCCTTATTGCTTCAAAGTAGACAGTGATACGCCATCACAGGCTAAGAATGACAAGCAAGCAAAGTGATGGTTAGAGTAAATGATGAAGGGAGAACATCCCCATTCCTGTCAGGGAATGAGCTGAAACGGAGAGGGGAATAACCATAAATAAAACCAAAAGCAGGATCAAATCTACTGTTTTGAAGGACATGCTGTTTCTCAGTACCATTGGTAGAGAGGCCCACTGCTTCCTGGCTAAACAGGCAGCCCTGGTCTTGCACAGAGCTGCATCTCAGCAAGAGCTCTAGAAAAATACCACAGCTAACTGAAGCCCACCGACCTCCAAAGTCCATGTGGAAAACTCCCAAAAGTTGTTTCAAGTCCTAGAGAACATCATTCATGCAGGACAAGTAACACAGGTCAAAGACAACAACAAATTCCACTGCTCCAGAGAGAGAACTCACTGGGAATCCCACACCAGCAATGCTCTGAAATTTGGCACAGAGATACTTTGAGGAAAAGTAATTTTCTGTTTTTTGAAGAAGAAATCCTGAAACTATAGATGTTTCTAGGAATGCTAATCTGGAGGAGATGCCAAAGTTCACCATCTAAGTTTGAATAAGTATGAGAAGCTTTTCTAATTGCCATAAATCAATTAATTTCAAGTTGTTACACAAGTATCTCAATTTCCCAGCCTTCCTCTCAGAAGGACTTTTGGCTGAGTGTAGAATCACATGGCTTTTCACCATCAGCGTTCCAAGCCAAATATCCGAAAGCTGCATTGGATCCTTGCTGTGGGAACTCATTAAAATATCAGCAGTAAGAAGTGCCAGGTAAGAAATGTAATACCAGGGAGACAAACGCACATGAGATCAACAAGCTCACTGCTTTCCCTACCTAGGACACATTCCTGCTTGCAGGTGAGGTATGGGAGACAAGTGTGCTGTCAGCACTTCTTGAAGGGGACCTCAGCATCTCGTAGGGCAAAGCTGATTTATTGTTGCATTTGCAATGAGACACTCAAGGCAAATTCCTCCTACCATACCTCCTTATTATTTAAATACTTTAATAGCCTGCAAAACACTGATGACTCAAACCCAGTGAGCCTATAAACACCAAACTAGTGTTTTCTTCTTCAGAGAAGACAGTGAGTAAAAAAAACTACAACAATTCATTAGCAAACTTCAGGCAAAAGTTGAACAACCTGGAATTCATCACTTTATCATTGTCTCCTTGGGCATAGCTCCAGTGTACACTATAAGCCTATAATTTTTGCTTGAACTTGAATTAAAGCTTTGAAAATATCTCTGTGGTGTCTTGGAACAGACAAATGAAATAGGGATTAAGACCAATCTGAGACTTGGAACATGCAGTTTGCCAAACAGCGTTGCTGAGTCCCTTTTCCTCCATTTCCCCATTCACAACATGAAGAAACTCACCTGTGGCAAGAAATGGATCGAAACTATGGTACATAGTGTTAGCTGGCAGGACTGGCAGCCATCCTGCCCAGTCATGTTTGAACTCCTGACACTTCACACATTCAACAGGCTCTGAGTTTGAAGCTGCAGGCACCAAATTCATATAATAATAGAATACCACAGGAACAGGAAGCAGGAAACCAGAACTTTGGTTGAGGAAATACAGGCGATCTAGACAACTGGAAGCTCCAAATACACTTAGAGTTAACTAAGGAGTCAAAAATGTTTGAGTAAGATGTATTGTGAGGGCCACCAAGTCTAAGATTGTCCAATAGAAAAAAAGCCCCAGTAATCTCAGAGAAGTTGCAGACCATGGCCAGACAGCACAGGTCTATCCCATGCCACCAAGGCTTTCATCCTAATCCAGCCAGCACCACTTTCCTGAGTACCGACAAAAGCTGTGCAAAGCAGCTCACACTGAGACCTTTGGACTGCTCAACAACTCATGAACTACAACCACGTTGATATTCCAACAACAGAACAATCCTTTCCTCACTTTCAGTCTTCAGAGCAACAATGCTTGTGAGCTGGATGCCTAAGGAACAGAACATTGGAGTGAGCACACAAGGATAATCACACACTGACGTTTTCATCCCAGCGACCATTTGCTCCTCTTTATTCTCTCTCAAGGTTAATATGCTAAAGGTTAAGCTAAACTGATTTTGGCATTACAAATATGCTTTTCCTGTATTAGTGGATTCTGGATTCTTTCATTAAAAATCAGCTTTAATTTCTAGATAAATCATAAAGAAAGGTATAGAAACTGAAATGAAGTAACACATACAGCAGCAATCCCACCAAAGGAAGACCTGAGAGAAGGCAACTTGCCAAGGCAACAGTAAGCAAACTCATGCCTCTGAAGTGCACTGCCTGGCAGATTTTACCTAGAAAATCTTTTGTATTTAAAGTAGAATCATGATGTTAGCCCTATTCTGTTCAGAGCCTACTAGTCCTTGCAATCCTGACAACATACACCTTCCCACCAGCACGGGAACTTGCTGACACTTTTTAACCCTGCAAATACACTGCCCAGCAGAGAGCAAGCTGGGAATCGACTTTAACTAACTGCACTGGAAATCTGGTGAATCCCCAGAAACCCAAGATCCACGTCCAGGACTGAGGTGGGAAGGAGGTCAGCATTTGCTGAATACGTAACAGTCTCCTGTAGTGGAAGTCCTTCATCAGGGCACAATTGGGAGCACCAGTCACAAGGATATTTGAGCCTTCCTACTAAGGGAGCTGCATTTCAACACTACTATGATAACAAATGCAAATCCTCAGATGCCAAGGTTTGGAGGCTGGTTTAAAGGTTTGTTTATGCTGGAATTTGGTTCCAGTTCCCAAGGAAGTAGATGTTTCACTGGCAAATACTGATAACTAGATACACAGAGCATTAAGCATGACTGACTTGTAGATAGAGTGGTCTAGATAGAGTAAATGACCTGGTTACTAATTATCAAATCCTGAGACAGTAACCCACATTGAAGATATACATTTCCTATCTATTTCTCCTTAATCATCCACAATGAGTTACATTCATATATAGGTTGCCAAAGCAGGGCATGATGTCATTTCCACCTTATTCTGAGAGACAAACAAATACAAAACAAATCAGAGAATCCCAGCATGGCTGGGGTTTGGAAGGGAGCTCTGGAGATTAACTAGCCCAAACAACCTGCTAAAGCAGGGTCACACAAAACAGCTTGCCCAGTGTGGTGGTTTAGCAATTACCTGACCCCTCCACCTTTTGATGTAGCCCCGGCTAGGACTCAGAGGGCTGGAAGTTGGTAAATGAAGCTTTATATTTACAGCAATGCTCAATATACAGGCAGATATTTACAATGTATAACAGATATTTACAGATATATACAGTGAAAAGGTCATACAGAAACACCACACCCCTCCCAGAGATCAAAATCCCTAAGAGGGGTTTTCCAACCACCCCTACCACCTTTCCCCCCTTCCCCAATCTTACCTCACCATGTGCTGATGCAGCAGAAAGGTGGGGGTAGATCGGCATGGGGGATTAGCAGTAGGAAATAGGTTAGTGGAATTATTGAGAATTAGCTACAAAGGCAGAGACAAAGGAACCATGCAAGAGGAGAGATCTGGAGTACTCTGACTTATCTATATTTGGGTTACAACTCTTAATTTTTTTTTTTTTTCCTCAGAAAAGCTGCGAGTGAAGTGACACAATGTATTTTAATTTCTCAGCCTATAGTCTAATTTCTCACTCAAATTCTCCAATTAGTTCAAACCAGCACACCCAGGATTACAATGTCCAGACAGGTTTGCAATCTCTCCAGAGGAGGAGACTCCACAACCTCTCTGGACAGTCTGGTCCAGGGCTCTGGGACCCTCACAGGAAAGAAGTTTCCCCTCTTCCTCAGATGGAACCTCCTGGGTTCCATTTTGTGCTTGTTACCACTTGTCCTGTTGCTGGGCACCACCTCAAAGTGCCTGGTCCTATTGTCTTGCCTCCTGCCCTTTAGATATTGATAGTCTTTGAAAATATCTCCTCTCAGTCTTTTCTCTCCAGGCTAAATATCCCCAGGTGTCTCAGCCTTTCCTTGTCCTCTGCTCCAGTCCTCTCATAATCTTTATAGGTCCTCTGGACTCTCTCCAGTAGCTCCCTGTCTCACAAGACACTGAGACATGGTTAAACCCTTTGCTTAAGATGAAGGTAACAGAGGCAGCACTCCTCAAAACACTAGTAGTAGAGCACCAGTGTGTACACTGTCACACATGGCCACACATCAGTCTCTGCTCATAGGCCAACAGTAAGGTTCACAGACAGATTAATGCAGTGACAAAAATCCAAGCAGCAACACCACGAAAGGCTCATGGAGCTTAGCTGAGTTTTCTTAGGTACCAAAAGGGAGGTTTTAAAAAAGGCTTTAAGGAAGAATGAGATCATTTTAGTCAGCCAGCTACAGCTGATTAATTAAATCAGCAGCAAATAACAAAACATCACGACATGTTTGGGGAAGCGTTATTTTTTCCTTTATCACATTACACTGACACCTGCTTTCTCAACACTCGTCACTTACTATTCCATCAGCAATCTCTCACTCTGTGGCAAATGTTTCATCATTTCTATTCTTTTGGAAAAGCCAGGTCCTCAACTCAATACTGTCTCCAGACAAGTCACAATAACATCCTACATCCCACAAACTCATGAGAATACAGGATGTGCTTTAACACACACCAAAGTCTTCAGCATATTATTTTGCGGCTTCATGCATACTAAAGTACACCTTTTATGCATACTGGTTTTGTATTGCTAAGTAGTTTGCAAATGAACACCAAGGTTCATGCACAGCAGTCACTTCCTAGATCCCCAGTAAGGAGATCAGCACACCACTGCTGGACCTAGACAGTGAGCCACAGAAGATGCATCATTCTCCCTCACCACCACCTTGTCTCAAAACAAAATCCTGGTACCCTTGTCACAGGGTTAAATTCTCTCTCATTTCCATCTCTCATTGTCTTGAGCAAGATACTTCACTCCATGCAGTCTACCTAGGTCTGCATTTTATTTTGCACATGCATTTGATTTTTATATATTCCACTGCCTCTTTTCACATCACATGCCCAGAAGCTGGCAGAGAAGCTCACCCATTCAACCTTCCAGCTTTATTTTCTGCACCATGCTGCCATTTAATCTGTGTACATTAGAGAGGAATAAAACCAGAAGGCTAAAGCACCTGCAAAGCAGCACTTCAACCAAACACCATTGTTTATTCTTTGTTTAAATACTCTGGCATTTAAATGAGCCCTTTTGACCTACTTCCTGCCTAGGTACTGATCTACCTGCTGACACAAACAACCTCAGATGTGCAGCACTGAGGCACTCAGCTCATCCCTGCAGCACACTTATGTACAAGGGTAAATCTCTGCTCAGTGGCCATGTGAGAAACAGCAAACCTACACTGGCTCCCAACAGGAGCATATCAGACATACTATTAACTGCAGCAAAGTTATTTCAGTTCTTAAAGCTTCCAACCTCAAAACCAAGGATTTCACACTCAACAGAGACAACCTTTGCATTCATGACCAGTGATAATTACTTTGGTATAAATTTGAAATGAAATTTACAGTACAAAAATTATAGTGATGAAACCTCTTTGCTCTAATCCCCAGTGGGTCCAGCAGCAGCAGATTTCTTATCTCGAGGTGACTTTCTGCCTGGACTTAGGCTGCACAATGGTACAGAGAGATCACAAACAGGTATCAGCACATGGCTTCACAAGAAGGCATGATACATGTGCTGCACAAGCTTGGAATGGGGCCAGATCTACCCTGGGACCATCAGCCCTTGGCCAAGCCATGTTACAGGCCTAAAAATACATCTGTCAGAATTGCCAGCTTCAGCTTTTTTTGCAAAGCAGGTATTCTGAAATCGCAAAACTTCAGAAATTTGCTGTTTCAGCAAACACTAATGATGTGAAATATTAATGATGTGGAATCACATTTCAGTCTGAAGCTGTTTGAATTGCTGCTGAACAAGGCAAGAAACAGCATCATTTTAGTGTTTGTTTTTCAGTTTCAGAGAATGTTTGAAAGGGGCCTTAAAGATTGTCTAGTTCCAGTCCCCTGCCATGGGGCAGGAACACCTACTAGACCAGCCTGATGAAGGCCCCTGCCTTTTAATACTTAAAAGCCTGGAGCCTCTACAACTTCTCTGGGCAACCTGTTCCAGTGCCTTACCACTCTGATGGGGAAGAATTTCTTCCTAATGTCTCATCTGTATCTGTCTTTTTTCCAGTTTGAAGCAATTAGCCCTCATCCTGTCACTGCATGACTTTGTAACAAGTCTCTCTCCAGCTCTTCTGTAGGCCCCCTTCAAATAATGGAAGGCTGGTCTAAAGTCTCCCTGGAGCTTTCTCTTCTCCATGACGAACAACCTCAATTTTCTCAGCGTGTCTTCACAGCAGAGTGGCTTCAGCCCTTGGATCATCTTAACGTCTCTCCTCTAGACCCGCTATAGCAGTTCCATGTCCTTCTTGGGCTGAAGGTTCCAGAGCTGGGCACAAGTCTCTGGCTTGTGCTGGGCTCCAGCTGGACTCAGTTTCATAGCTTTCGTCTCCTAGACTCCAGGCTGATACTACTCCTCTTTTAAAATGAAGCCCATTTAAAACACTATTGTTTTTCATGGAGCTTCATTTAAACTACCGTCTGCACTTAGAGCACACAGTCGGAAACTATGCAGCAGTTTCAGCAGTATGCTGGGACACTGTTAGTTGGACATTTCCCTCCTCTAAACCAACTCTTACACACAGGTCAGTGTTTAAAGACTTACTCTGCTTCTGGCGTCACACTCCTGAATAAGTAACAGAAGAGCCTCTGCTACAATTAAAACCTGCCTTCTCTGCTTAAGGGAGAGCTTTGGCAGCGTGCAGCACAGAGCAGGGAACTGCCGGAACTTACAGCCAGAATTTTAAAGAGGTTCCTTTTGTACATAATGAAATTCCGTGCACATCTGTACAGCTTTTGTGAGGCTGAGGCATGTTTGTTCTGCCTATGCTCTACAGAACAAGCCACATATCTGTAGTGCAGACCCTGCCCAAGGCTTTGCTGTGTGTGAAGAAGCACAACTTTGTTGGTACCACGCTAGTGAAGCTATTTGTTGTTCACTGGCTTGCTCTATAAGCAGTGATGACAGCATGAGTCCTCAATAACTACTGTATATAGATATTTCAGAGCAATTTTGAGTAGTCTTTAGCCACACAAGCAAGAGAGCATTTTAAGGCACTGATTCCACCATCTCAAACACCACGCAGCACTGTGACAAAGCCTGAAGAGTAGTGGGCAAAGCCCAGCACAACATGCTCTTTACATTCAACTCAGCTGCTCTTAGGCACCTCAGCCAGGGACATAAATCCAACACCTGACTTTCAGAGCCTTCTACCCAAGTCACATTATGGATTTGAAATTGTAATAGGCTCACATTTTTTCTCTTACAGCTTACTCCGTGTGACAAATCACGCTTTCACATGTCACTTTCCAGTTTTAAAGGACATCATTACCCAATTCACACTTTTTTGTCTTTCAGGTCACTGCATTTTAGTGTTATCTCACCCGTCTGCTGTCTCGTGGGTTCATTTTATTAAGCTATGGCACCACATGTCTAGATGGACAACTTTAGGATCTAATCCAGACCTTATTTATTTATTCTCTAAACAGCATCAACATCATGAATCATTATTTACCATATGGTGTTATCTGTTCCTGTTTTCACATGACGATATTTTTACATAAGACACGAGTCTGCAGAAGATCTTGCTTGGTATAAACCAGTTCCAGACATAAACTAAACCCCCAACCACCACCCAGCCCTTCAAACTACCCTGTGAATTCACATAGTATTTCACTTGCACCAGAGCATCCTTTGCATGATTTGAAAGCATCACTTTCAAATTCAAGAGCTTATAAAGAATATTTCCATATTTTGCTCAGCAGACAACAACAAAAAATAATGTTGAGAAATGTAGACATGATGGCAATCCAGAATGTCAAAAAATGACCCATTTTTTACTTCTTTAAGTCATTTAGAATCCAGCCACCAGAATTTTCCTGGAATGAAGTTAAATTTTTTGGCTAGATCATACCAACTACCCTCTGACTGAAAGGGTATGACAATGAAACAAGAAGGTCACATTGGCTAGCTCTAAAGATTAACATCCCTAGGAAAGCACAAGCAGAAGGTTATTATTAGAACCAATTTGCCCACAAAATTCAAACATTCTTGCAAACAGGTTTTTCCATGGTCACGTGCACTCACTAAATTCAACCTAACCAGCTATAGGCCCACTCCTGTGCTCATTTTCCTTGACACTTATTTCCAGGCAGCACCAGCAATAGGAGCCTGCTTCTCCTACTGAACTGCATCAAGAGTGGATTTTCTGCAGCCTGATCACTTCTAGTAAGCACAGGATGTGATCTTCTGCAGCAAATAGGCTAGGATAAAAAAAAAAAAATCCTTCCACTGCCACAGAACTTCCACTGATTTAGCATTAGACTGGAATAAAGGCATAAGACAAGATTTAACTTGGTAACAGAAGATTTAAAGCACGGGCTGCTTAGAATGTAGCCACCAACACAAACTGTTTATAGTCCAATGACATAGAATTTAGAGGTAGCAAAACAGCTAAGTACTAAGGATTCATCTGTGGAGGTGCTTCACACCCTCCAGGCTTTCCCCTCATACAAAAATCCTTTATGTGAATGCTAACAACCTAAAAAAACAGTCATCTGAGACAACAGACAGCCAAGATACCCAAGAAAAATACGCACATTCCTCCTGTCCTTTAGTCTTAAAGCATAGATGATCATGAAGTGTCCCAACATCTCTACTAACATACAGGTTGTTAGTCAATGTACCTCAGAACAATTTTGTTTCACACAGACTACTCAAGAAGTGGTTATTGCACTTGCTGACTGACACACTCCACAGATCTGGACCCAGAGTTAAGGCTCAGCTTACCTTACCAAGTCACTCATCACATTAAAGATAACCATGCATGAGAATAACCTTTGCTGCTGTGAATAGATGTTTTAATGATAGGAGGCTATTAAGATATTAGGAAAATTCAGTGATAGGGAAATAATTGGTGGGGAAAATTTATCAAATAAAATTGTTAGGAACACTTTCTTAAAGCAAGTGAGGGCATACTTCATTAACCCACAGAGGTGGCTGCATTTAACCCAGTTCACTGTCCATTTTGCTGACATCATCATCATCACCTAGTTCATTAGGAATTTTATTAAACTGCAGCATATAAAGTTATGTTACAAAAATGAACACAGCATTAGTGTTGCTCACGTTCAATAAAAAGTTGTTATCTAAAACCCAGCAGGTGCCTCGATGAGCAGACATGGTCATCAGCTTTCTAAGACGACAAGTGAAAAAGAAAACCCACAGAAATAGACTCCCAAAATAGAAAAAAAAAAAACACCATGTAAAAAAAGTTTCAAGCCCAGAGGTGCGATGCTCTTCCCCATCAGGGGACAGCCAGGGAGCTGCTTGCCACCCTGGCACCTCTCGTGGCACGAGGGTGACAGCGCAATGCCCACAGGTTACCCTGGGTAAGGAAAAACCCGATTCGATCCTTTTTTTTTCTCTCTGAGGCAATAGGAGGAAGGAGCAAGGCTGTTACCCAGCAGGAGGAAGGAGAAGATCCACTGCAGCACGGCGACCGTCTGGATCCTCCTGTGCAAGGGAACGTTGAGCGGGGCAAACTCGACCTTCATGCTGCCGTTGGGAAGAGCAGCGCAGGGAGGCACGGACCCGTCGGCACTAGCCCCTGCCTACCTCTCCGCTGCTCCACCGCCAGCCGCAGCCCCGGCTTGTGGCAGCCGGACGCGGCTCCTCCCGCCGCCGGCGCTGCCCAAGGCCGCGGGGCGGCACAGGAGCCCAGACGCGGCCCTAACGGGCGGGGCTGGGGGGCGGCCGCCCCTGTGCAGCCCGCCCCGGGGCCGCGGGCACCTTAATCCTCAGCTACCCCTCAGGAAACCCGACCCTGAAAGCGGGAGCCCGGGCGAGCCCCGGAGCGCCCCGACACCCCACCTAAGTCACAGTACCGGCTGGACGCGGCTGCCCCGGCGCGAACAAACGACAAGAGACAACAGCGATGGAAGCAGTGGCGGCTTTATTGGGCCGAACCACGCGACTGAGGAGCCGAGTCGGGAGGTGGAGGCTTACCTGAGGAGCACCTGAGCGGCATCGGAGGGCCTGGGAGGGTTTTTTCTTCCCCGAGCGCTGCCCGCACCATTTCCAAGGATGGGATATCTACTACCTTACTTCTCTGGGCAACCCGAGACAGTGGCTCACCCCCATCAGTGTGAAAGTGTCTTTCTATTATCTAGTCGAAATCTCCCCTCTTTTAGTTGAAAATCGTCACCCCTCGTCCTGCCACAACAGGTCCTGCTAGAAAGTCTGTCCCCGTCTTTCTCAGAAGCCCCTTTAAGCACCGTAAGGCCACAGGGTCTCCCCGGAGCCCTCTCCAGACTGAATAATCCGAACGCTCTCAGCCTGCCCTCACAGCCCCCTGATCATTTTTTGTGACCCTGTTTGGGTTTAATTCTCTTAATTTCTATTCAAACCACCACACGGACAACCTCTTCACACTCACGGCGCCCCCACAACCCGGCATGAAACAAAACCACCCCAACACTTGCAGAAGCGCCATCCCGGTTGCAGCCATTTCCCCGCTGGAGCAGCGGAACCGGCGCAGCTCGCCGTCCAACACGACCCCTCACACCGCCGACACCACTCGCTTAACTTCGAAGGATGCCGCCGGCAGGGCGCTGGGGCTCCGGGCCAACGGGCTGGCGTCACGGCCGTAGCTGGCCGCAGCGCTGCCAGTGCTCGGCGCGCCGCTCCCCTCCTCTCTGGGCACAGAGACGGGCCGACCCGTTCTAAGGGAGCCTGACCTGGATGCCTGTTCAGCGTCCACCCGGGCGGAGAAGGGAACGGCGGACGCGGGGTCGAGAGAGGGCAGGCAACTTTTAGGCAGCGCGGAGGTGCACACGCGTGACGGGGCTTTGTAGAGAGAAGGCGCAGGCGTGCTGCGGATGATCAGGTTGCCGCCATGCCGACTGTCAGCGTGAAGCGACATCTGCTCTTCCAGGCGCTGGGCAGGAGCTACAGTGAGTGGGGCGGGCGGGCTGGGGCTGCGCGGGGCCGCGGATCGCCTTGCGCCGCCTTCCGGGTCACCGACTGGCTGGGGTGGTCCTGCCCGTTCCCCGCGGGGTGTCGGCTGGGGCGGCGTGGTGCCACCGTCCCCAGCGCCTCCTGGCCGAAGCTTCCGGGGATCCACTGGGTGTGTTTCAGGAGGTGGCCGCAACCCTGCCCGGTGTCTCTCTGGTCACTGCGGCCGCTCGGCTGTGATCGATCGCTGCGCCTTACACTGACTGCTCGCCCCAGCCCGGACTCACCCCGGAGCGTCGGGGAGATGGAGCTACTTATCCCGTGTCCGCGGGAATCCCAGGGCTCACACCTTAAGGCTTTTGACACTGTCTTCCAAAACACTCTACTCCGAAAGGTTACAAAGTGTGGGTTAGATGAGTGGGCAGTGAGGTGGATTGAGAACTGGCTGAAGGACAGAGCTTAGAGGGCTGTAATCAGGGGTGCAAGAGTCTAGTTGGAGGCCGATAAGTCGCGTTATTCCCCAGGGTTCAGTACTGGGTCTAGTCTTGTTCAGCAGCTTCATCAATGACCTAGGAGACAGAGTGGACCCTCAGCTAGTTTGCTGATGATACCAAACAGGGAGGAGTGGCTGACACACTGCCAGGACGTGCTGCCCTTCAGACGTGGACAGGCTGTAGAGTTGGGCAGAGGGGAACCTCATCAGGTTCAAGAAGGGAAAGCATAGGGTGCAGGACCTGAGGATTAATAACCCCCTACAGCAGTGCAGGTTAGAGGTTAGCCTGGAAAGCAACAACACAAAGTGCTGGTAGACAAGTTCTCCATGGCTAGAAATGTTCCCTCATAGCCAAGAAGGCCAATGGTGGCCTGATGTGCATGTGGAGGAGTGGCCAGCAGGTCGAAGGAGATTCTTCTGCAAGTCTGCTCTGCCTTATTGAGACCACATGTGGAGTACTGTGTCCAGTTGTGGGCTCCCCAGTTCAGCAGAGACAAGTCCAGGGAAAGCTACAAAGGGATGAGGGCGCTGGAGCATCTCTCTGACAAAGAGAGGCTGAGAGACATGGAGCTGTAGAGCCTGGACAAGAAGTGACTGAGATGGGATCTTACCAATGTTTATCCATATCTGAGGGGTGGGGATAGAGTCTTTTTGGTGGTGTGGTGGGCACCAGCTAGGACCCAAAAGGTTCCATCTAAACATGAGGGAAAAATTCTTTCCTGTGAAGGTGCTGGATCCCTGAACCAGGCTGTGCAAAGAGGTTTTGGAGTCTCCTTCTCTGAGAAGATTCCAAACAATTTGGGCAACCTGCTCTGGGTGACCCTCCTCTAGCAGGGCTAGATGATCTCCAGGCACTCCATTCCAGATCTTGCAATGTTGTAATTGTGTGTCTCTATCAAGATTGGTCCCCAGGCATCTGCTCTTCCTAAGTCCATGGTATACCAAAGCCACACATTGTCGCTTTGGACTCTTCCTAAGTCCATGGTATACCAAAGCCACACATTGTCGCTGGACTCTTCAGCCTGGGGCAGTGCTGGGTTAACAGTTGATTGTAAAGGTCTTCTCTTACCTAAATGGTTCTATGATTCTGTGCTGTTTAAGTCCAAATCACTCAGGAAATTAGAACCTTTAATTTCCAAACTGTCATTCTGGCTGAAGTCATTGCTTTTTTTAGGAACTGCTGAAATAAAACAAGGGGGAAGAGGTGGAAGCAGGCAAAGCAGACAATCACTACCTCATTTTCATTCTGTCCTTCTTTCCCAGCTCTTCAGAAATGTGAGTTAAGGACTATTTGGCTGAAAGAGCATTTAGAAACCCACAGCAGTTGACCCCACAATGAAGTTTGTGGGCTCTGAAGATACCAGGGTTGTGTTGCCTACACTCATAACACATCTGATGTGACTTCTGTACGACAACCTGAATGGTTAAAGAAGTAGCTGTTGGCAGAAACTGTCCAGCTACTCCCTCGTTTCCATTATCTATTCAGACCAGCATTACTCTGACAGAGTTGGCCAAGTTGCTGGTAGTGAAACTTTACTGTGAGGTTCAGAACTGCTTGCTGTGACTGAGAATGACGTGTCAAAAAATGCAGCATATAGGAAAGAAACTGCTCCTCAGGTGAAAAAAAA